>OY992883.1:69865744-70073244 GCA_963921405.1 Cepaea hortensis | reverse complement strand
TCTTCAGCAGCTTAGTGGTAAGCATTTCTGCCTGTCACGCAGGAGACTGAGGTTCGATTCCTCGCCAGCGAGACAATTTTTTTTTAATGACATTGATAGAAAATCCCTTTGGAAATAGATGTCATTACGGGAATCCATCGACCGTTATTTTATAAAGGCATCACATATAAAGGAATGAAATGAGTTCTCCATGAGGGAGAACATTTGTTTTAAATAACAGGAGTGGGGCAGACATGCTTTGTCATCTTTATTGTTGCTGTAGACTGGATCGTGAAACCAACAGCTAACGCTAGACATGGGACATGGACTCTTAACAGAGCAGCATGGATTATTAGAATTGAATTACAACTGGGAGGTCACAACAATTATGGATAAAAATTTGTTTGGAAACAAAATAATGCGACTTGATCAAGCATGGAATCATACACCCATTTAGGAAGCAACGTAGACAGGCGGGGAGGTGGGTGGCGATATTACAATCAGAATATAACAGACAAGAAGTGCTGTCATGGCACTAGGAAATGTGTGGTCTTCCTGCTGGTTTAGACCATCTCTGTGATTGATGGCACCCCAAGAGCGAAGAGTAATCATAACTGAATGCTTTGCAGGCTCTTATAGCCCTGACTGTATCAGTACAGAGCAGGGTAGGTGGTCGCTTCCATGATCCACAAGGATCCTCCATTTTATGTCTGATGCCACCTCTTGTGATACAAGTGCCAGGTCGATGGTCGTGTCAGGGTTTCCCTGGTCTCATTGCCAGCCTAGTTGGTGTCCCGTCATTTAGACAGACAACATCCATCTCAAGCAAGGCCTCAGCAAGAGCAGTGCCATGTATGTTCTCTCCCGACCTGTCCCACTTTTTGGAGCGTGCACTGAAATAACCACATATCAGATACCTGGTAAATGAAGAACAAATAAGTTGGTATCAACCAATGCTAGTCTCTCTCTTTCCTTCTCTATCTCCCTCCCCCTCTCTTTCTTGTCTTTATCACTTTTTAATGTCTTTCAAGACATCTTTCTCATATTTCTGTCTCTCACACTATCTTCATTATCTATCTCTCTCTCCTCTCTTTTCAACCTGCTTCACATATACCAGGTTTTCCTGCACTTTATATGCGTAGCATTTCCTTGTTTATTTGTTAATTCATGAGGCCAGTCAGTCGAAAGCCTGCCTAATCATCTCTCTCTGAGGTATCACATATTAATGTCTGCTTGGACCAGAATTATCAGGACATAAATAGTAGGAAATAGTAGGTCATTAGCGTAAACAAAGATGGATGCCTGTAAACAGTAAGTGTACAGAAACGCAAGTTAACAATTCTTGAACTCGCTTGGGGACACAAAAAATTATTCTTGATATTTAAACAGCCAGAAAGGACTAACGTAATGTCACAGTTCAACTATGTATAAAGTATCCCTTTATTCATACTTCAACTATGTATAAAGTATCCCTTTATTCATACTTCAACTATGTACAAAGTCTCCCATATATTATATAACCTACGGCAAAAAGCCTAGATAATGATAATGTCAAATATATAGCCAAAGAGAATAGCAATAAAAGGTTCAGAAATGTATCACAAAAACAAATATAACAATAAATAATAATATCCCTATAATAAATGGGAGATCAATATTGTAAAGCAGAATACTAATTATTATTCTAATTATATAAGTCATTGGGGCAGGATTGAAGATGGGCAACTTTTACTTTTACTACTTAACTTAGCAGCTGACTTTACCACTGCCAGAATCAATGACTGGCACAATTGTCTGAAAGTCATTATTTATACACTATTACTAATTACAATGCAATACGGTATACCAAACGTATAAATTAGAAAAAACATAAACATGTATTATACAAAATAACAATAGGCAGGCCATTTACTATATTATAATAATAATATCACAATATAGCGAAGAAGTGTTTTGTTAGTGAGAAGATTTGAACAGGATATAATTATAAAATAAATAAAAATAAACTGACTGCTGCTGACTTACGATGAAGGGGTTTGATCTGTGGCATCGTAGAATTCATCTTGATCACTACTTGACGACATTCTTTAAATGACACACTTTCCAGAAGTTCATATATTAATTTCATTGGGCTTGCTGAAATATTTTGTCCGCATCTCACGTACACTGATGGAGTGAAAGGTCGATAAGTTCCGTTTCTTTCCTTCGGTTTGTTTACCTGAAGGCCATTTTGAACATTGCAGAAATGGCCAGATTTCTTCAATCGTTTTTACGTAAGCCTAAAGTGGAATCTGGAACAACACAATTAAATGGGTCGTTAGATCATCATCATCCAGTGGGACGCAGAGGTCTTTCCAAGGCACCAGGGCCAGGTTCTATACTGGCCAAGAAACAGGTCCCTTCGGGGTCCTGGCTAACGTAGTAGGATCGCTGATTCTTCCGAAGTCGGAGAGTGTCTGCCTATACGGCGAGGAACCACCAGTCTGCACACTAATAAGCCAGACATGGGACAACGGATACTCACACAAACCTCAGGTCCTGTATGACATCACACTGATGTTGGACAACAGGATGTCTTCATCCGACATACAGGACTTCCCAATGGAATTCACAGCCAGCGGAACAAGCAAGCATCATCATCCAGTGTATTGTCAGCGGTCAAGGTTTCTCCACGGCTCCTGGTCTCTAGGTGCTCTAGCAAAGTTTATCATTCCATGTGTCTATGTCATGGTGCAAGACTGTGCATATTTATTTATAATGTAACTTTCATAACATTCCTATCTCTTTTTTTTTTCAACGATACTGTACAGTATATTTCTTAACACTTAACATGTTGTTCATCATCATTATCATCATCATCATCATCAACATCAATGTCGTCTCAGCATTAAAGATCGACTGTATTGGGTCACCAAATTCACCCTCTATTCTGAGTCTTCATGGTCCATTCGTACAGACTCCTTCCAGTCCATCACTTGGTGTCGTCGGCCCACCTATAATGTTATATTCCACTTTCAAGCCTACCCGTTTACTGTTTCCTCCAGTGCGTGTTTTAGCAAGGAGATGCGTCTCTTTATACGGCCGAAATATCTTAATTGTCTTACTTTGGTCTCATTCAGTAATATTTTCTTCAATTCAATTTTTTGCTATACTTCTTTGATTGGGTGCGTTTTACATTTATCACCATTAAACATGTGCCATCTCCCCAGTGGAAGTTGACTAGCATGGATCTCCACCATTCTTTAACCTCTGCTCTGATAGCACACTCGCTTCTCATAACATGCATAAATATTAGCTGCTTCTTTCTGCTGTTTATGATTATCCAATGTGGCTGCCCGTTTTATTTGTAATAATAATAATAATAATAATAATAATAAGAAGAAGAAGAAGAAGAAGAAGAAGAAGAAGAAGAAGAAGTTAGTTGCATATCCTTTACAGGACGTTGCAATCAACCCAAGCATTTCTTGGCTGTTCGCGATTTCTTGGCAAATTCACGTTCAGTAGTTTGCCATTGCTTTCTAAACGTCCAGCACTCATACTTTTGTATGGGAAACTAACGCAAGGCGGTCTGCTTCCAAATCACCCGCATCTGTGTTTCGAACGCGGTATGTGGGATTGCGAATTGTGTCCGCAACCCCTTCGCAACAGAGTCGGCTTATTTGTAATATATTTCTATAAGACCATATGTATGTTGTTTCCGTGGATTTCCTTACATGTCTACTAATTATCCAGATTGCATACTTTTATGCACAGATTAATTCGATACCTATATGTACCAAGCTCATAGACTTACGGGTCGGGCTACTGTGAAAAGCGGATGAGCAATAGACCGGACTGACATATTGAATGTCCTCAGAGAAGCAGCCGATTAAACGAATAGCGCGATAAATGTGAATCTGCAACTTTGATAATACTGCAGGAACACCAAGTCCAAAGATATAAAATAAATAACAAACATCCGGAAGAAGTGCTGCATTATGTGGACTTCGGTGATACTTAAATCAAGGACTCCGACCACCACCACCATAAATTGCAAGCAACACCGTTCTTCTATAACAGTGGTTCTCAACCTTTTTTTTGGCCCGGTCCCCCCTTCACCATATTTTCAGAACATCATTCCCCCCTCCCCCTTTTCGTATTTCCTACCTAAAAATTTGGCCCTTCCCCCCTTCGCCATATTTTCAGAACGTCATTCCCGCCCCCACCCCTACACAGTATACGTAATAATGGAAGCTAAATTTAATAGCACATACTAAAACCAGTCTATACGTCCACATAAAACGTGATTTATGGGCCTACTTACTTTATAAAATGAATTTTAGAAGGGTGAGACGTACAGAACCGTACAGTATGAAGAGGAAAACAATATCAAGTAATCGGTTCTTGTATTAACGCGATCTTTAAATAATCTTAATTCCCCCCCCCCCTTGGAAACCCTAAAATTCCCGCCGAGGGGGGGGGGAACTCCCCACCGTTTGAGAACCACTGTTCAATAACAAATCAGCCAAAGACAAATTATATTTCAACCAGACTCAGAAGTTCGTGTGTCGAATAAGACCACAGTCTGCTCTAGCAGAGAAAAGGTGCTGAAGACGCAGGCAGCCAGCCAGGAGGCGCGCCACAGAAATCAGGCTGCCACGCAATTACGCCATGAAATATGTCGACAACTGCTAAATGTTATGGTGCTCGCCCTGCTTTGGACCCCCAGGCAGGTGCAGTGCCGCGACCTATGCCTCGTAAGGGTCTGACCACAACTACTGGAGGTCCTTCTCAGATGTCCTGCGGAGCCAGTGGGCCTGACAATAGAGCGTCTGGTCACACCAAACAAAGACTTAAAATAATGCACTGGAATGCGGTGGGTGTCAACAAAAAAAGAATAGAACTAGAAAACATCTTGGCCCAAGAAAATGTAAGCGTTTGTAGTTTGCAAGAAACTCACCTCAACGAAATTATAGCCTTCAAAATCAGAGGCTACCAGTGTTACCGATCTGACCGAAAGAACAGGCGAAAGGGTAGGATTCTGACCCTTGTCAAAAATAACATTACTGCTTCCCAAATTGAAGTTTACATGGAAGGGGCTGAGTATCAGACACTTAAACTTAAGACAGGCAATACAGACCTTTATCTGATAAATTACTACTGTCCAAGCGACCGCCCACAGGCACTGGACACACTCATCATCATCATTGGCACCTTTCCGTCTTGACAGACGATAATTTGGTACATTGTGCTTCAAAAAGGCTTAACTACGATCCATGGCGGTGGCGAGTGTGGCTGGTAAGGCCAATTCTTGCTGCAAATGTTTGCCCACAGTAGGTGCATGTGAAAACATGGTCACTTCCACCATTTTGCACCATCTTACGTCTCTCACGCTCTGTGTGTGCTTTATCTGCAATCATTTTCTCCTTTGTCTTTATTCCGTTTCTGATAGTTGCCCTCCATGCAACACGTTCAGCGGCGACGTGCTCCCAATGTGCATTATCAATGCCTGTATCAATCATGTCCCGCTTACACACATCTTTGTATCGTAGTAGAGGCCGACCCTGAGATCTCCTACCCATCTGTAATTCACCAAAAAAGATGTCCTTTGGTATTCTACCATCATCCATCCTCCTAACTTGTCCTATCCATCTAAGTCTACGAAGACTGAGCATGGAATACACCGTCACACAACCTGATCTTTCCAATACTTCAGTATTTGTGATTTTGTCTTGCCACTTAATACCAAGTATTCTTCGCAGACACCGCATATGAAAACTGTTTAAACGTTTCTCTTGGCGTGAGTAAGTTGTCCAGGTTTCACTGCCATAAAGAAGAGTACTAAGGACACAGGCTTGGTAGACGAGGACTTTTGTTTTGGCAGTAAGCTTCCTGTTCTCCCAGACTCTTTTTGCTAACATGTTCATTGTTGTTGCTGCCTTGCCAATCCTGATGTTGATTGCCTGATCGAGGGATAATTTGCTATTTACCTCTGATCCTAGATATGTAAAATGGTCTACTATCTCCAGTTCGGCGTCGTCAATAAAGATTGATGGTACACCATGTGCACCTTGTGACATAATCTGTGTCTTCTTTTTGTTAATTGTTAAACCAAATTCAGAACAAGCATTGGAGAATGCAGATAGTAGATGTTGTAATTCTTCCTCAGAGTGGGTCGTAATCGCAGCATCATCCGCAAAAAGCAACTCTCTGATTAGTACCCTGCTAATTTTGGTCTTGGCCTTCAATCTCTGAGCATTATAGAGGCCACCATCTGAGCGTGAGTGAATGTATATACCGTCATCCTGATCACGAAAGGCATATTTCAGTAGAAGTGAAAAGTATATCCCAAAGAGGGTGGGGGATAGTACACAGCCTTGCTTAACTCCACTCTTGATTTCAAACTCTTCTGAAGTTGAGCCATCAAACTTGATTATACCCTTCATGCCTGTGTGGAACGATTCCACAATGGACAGAAGAGTTGGTGGGCAGCCAATCTTCTTTAGTGCTTTGAACAGACCCTCACGACTGACCAAATCGAATGCTTTTGTGAGGTTGATGAAGGCAATAAACAGTGGCTGATTTTGTTCCCGGCATTTTTCTTGCATCTGTCGCAATGAGAATATCATATCAATGGTAGACCGGTTCTGACGGAAGCCGCACTGTGATTCGGGGTAGACTTGATCTCCCAGGACTTGAAGTCTGTGCAGGACAATTCTGGCAAATACTTTCCCAACAATACACAGAAGTGAGATACCCCTATAGTTGTTACAGTCGCGCCGATCTCCCTTGTTCTTGTACAGCGTTATGATGTTTGAATCTTTGAAATCCTGTGGGACTTGTCCTTCTCGCCAGCATAGCTCTATTAGCTGGTGGATCTGTAGAGCGAGTGTGTCTTGCCCACTCCTGATCACCTCTATTGGAATCCCATCCTTACCTGGAGCCTTGCCAGATGCAAGCTCATTTATAGCACACTTAACTTCTGTTATAGTGGGAAGTGTGTCCAGGTGGTCAAGAGTTGGCGGGGCCTCTATGGCGTTGAGGGCACTGGACACACTACCATTAAAAGAAAAAATAACTGTGTGTGGCGATTTCAACAGTCACTCGCAGGGTAGGGGCTATGATCACATGGACCAGAGAAGAGAGAGACTAGAAGACTGGCAGGATGAGAATAGATTCATCTTGATCAATAAGCCGTCTGACTCACATACCTTCTACTTGAGATCATGGCACACTACAACTACACCTGATCTGGCTTTTCATTCACCAGACCTGGAGTGGAATATCACAAGAAGTGTTGGGAAACAACTAGGTGGCAGTGACCATCGACCAGTCTTACTAACTGTAGAAAATGAGCTTGTAAGTGAAAGCAGCACCCTCTCGAGGTGGAACTACAAGAAAGCAGACTGGGCAGTGTACAAGCATCGCACCAGCATACTGGTTAGAAACCTGAGTACTGAGAAAGACATAAATGGAGTAATTTATGAGTTTGGGAAATGCATGCTACAGGCAGCACGAGAAACAGTACCAAGAGGAACCCGTAAACATTATACGAGGGTAAGTTAATAAGTAAGTCACAAATGGCTGGATAAAAATAACTAAATATGATAACTTAAAACCAGTTTATTTTTATACATACATTGTCCCTTTATTTCTCAACATAATTTCTACCAACATTGATGCACTTATCCCATCTATTTATCAGTCCTCCCAAACTATTTGCATAGAACTGCGTGCTCTGTTTTCTAAACCACGTTTTCACCTCACATTCATCTTCGGCGTCATTCACGAAATGTCTCCCACCAAGGTGGGTTTTCAGTGTTAATGCTGACAAATGTTTATCTCGTAAAGCGGTGCATAGCTGGGTAGAAAAAGTTACGAGGGCGAGACAATAAGTCACAGTTCTGTGGGATGGCAGGTAAATGAAAACAAAGCACGCAGTTCTATGCAGCCGGTTTGGGAGGACTGATAAAACGATGGGATAAGTGCATCAATGTTGGGGAAAATTATATTGTCAAAAAAAGGGACAATGTATTTATAAAAATTAACTGGTTTCAAGTTGTTATCATATCTAGTTATTTTTCTACAGCCATTTGTGACTTACTTATTAATTTACCCTCGTAAACCCCACTGCAGTAGTGAACTGGAACAGTTGCATAATGATGTGGAAGTTTGTAGAAAGCAAGCAGAGGCCAACCCCAGCCAAGAGCACCACAATAAATACCAGCACGCAAATTTCAAAGGGCCAAGCTGCAGGCTAGACGGAAAAGTTGGCAGGAGAAAACAGTCATTGAACTTTGAAAGAGACACAAGGAAGTTGTAGAAGTTAATAAAACAACTTAACGATGAGGGTACAGGCAGAAACTCAAAAATTGCACTACATTAAGACGGAAACATCTTAACAAGAAAGCAAACAGCTGACCATTTTGCGGACTCATTCGCACAAGATAACAATATCGCTACCCAAGCCATGTGAGAAAACCCGGGTCAATGAGGTCTTTCTGGTGACTGCTGAGTCCATCAACGATGAACTGTGGTATTCGGTGATGAATTTTGTGTTGTCATTCTGACGGCGGCATTATGCGCAGTGTACCTGTGCGGGCTGTTGGATTGCCGAGACTCCTGTCTGTTCCACTTTTCACATTGGACAGTTGAGAGCATTTTGTGTGATATTCGCTGGCACGAGAATGGAGCATAATGGGGACGACCTGTTGCCGTGAAGTTGGAACCTCGACTAACTAACTTCTTTCAAGCATCGTCCATTCGCTGTGAAACCCCAACCACTGTTTCTCACCACTGACACATCGGTGTAGATCACTATGTCACCTTATGTGTGTTGCTCTTGATAAGTTGTTGCACCTCAAACTCTGTGCGGCTTGTGCCCATTCTCTGCACTCACGACCCAGTGTTGTTATTGCATTATGACAGTCCGACACTTCTGGTGATAATTTTAATAATGCAGTCTATAGTCAGTAAGAATAATCAATCAATCAATCATGTGCCATGCCGGAATGCGTGGACGGTCATGACTCGCCATTTCACTCGATCTCCAGAGTCGTGAATCAGCCCAGTGTTCCTGTCTCGACCATGCCACGTGGCCAAGCCATCCAGATATTTACTTCTCTGTCTTCCTCTTGTTCTCTGCCCATCGACCTTGCCAGTTGCCACCAAGTTCTCCAATTTATTTCTTCTCATAACATGTTCAAAAAAAGTTGACTGTCTGCGTCTAATTTCTCTAATCAGTGTATGATTTTCATTTGTTTCTTGTAGGACTTGGTCATTGGTTTCCCTGTCTGCCCATGGTATTCTTTGCATTCTCCTCAGAAACCACATTTCCGCAGCCATCAGATGTTTTTCAGCTTATTTACTCATTGTCCAAGCTTCACATCCATACAACAGTACAGGTTCTATGTAACACCTCGGCATTCTTTTTCTCGTTGGAATTGGCATCTTGTTATTGGTCAGTATGTTTTTCATCTTACAAACGGCAACTTTCGCCAAGGCAATTCTTGTTCTAATCTCTTCAAGGCATTTCCCATCAGATGTTATGACAGTTCCGATATAATTGTACCGATTCACTTGTTGAAGAATATTCCCATTTACTTGTATATTACATTGTGGTATTTCCTTCTTCCTAGTGACGACCATAATCTGTGTCTTCTTACATACCATAAAAAAAAAAAGAAAACAAGTATACAAAATTCAAGAATTGTGAATGAGTTATGTGCATATGTGGATTGGCGCCACAGACAGCAGATCACATACGTCAAGACTGCAAAAAATACGACATATCTAGGCGGGCTGTATGCTTTAGAGAAACAACAGTGGAAGATAAACTGTATGGACCACTGAGTGAACCAGAAAAAGACAGTGAAGTTTATAAAAGCAACAACATTTCAGATAAAGACACATTTTAAGTGAACTAAAGAAGAAGAAGAAGAAGAAGAAGAAGAAGAAGAAGAAGAAGAAGAAGAAGAAGAAGAAGAAGAAGAAGAAGAAGAAGAAGAAGAAGAAGAAAATCCTTTAGTAGTTTGTCAATGACACGTCTTAATCGCTCCAGAATGATACCTTAATATTTTCCACGGAACTGACAAATAACATTATGTCCCTATTATTGTCCTACTCCTGAAGCTGAACTAGATATTTTTTCAATCCATTCTGTTGGTATTTCTTCAATCTCCAAGACTTCTAAATAATGTCTGCGGTAATTCAGTTAGGGTATCTAAATTGGGAGTTCATAGCTACTGCTGGGATACTGTCTGGACCAGCACGTTTCAAAATTTTGATATCTTTTAGAATTCTTTTTTTTTTGGGGGGGCGATTTCCCGCGATTTATACCAGTCCCATTTCTTCAGGCTGGATAGCTGGTGGGTCTTTTCAGAAGTTCCTCAGTGTATTCAGCCCATCTATTCATTTGATCTTTAATATTGGTGAGAATTTTCCCATTACTATTTATGATCAGTTATGATTATATTTTTCCATTAGTTTCCCAGTGGGACTGTAAAGGTCTCTGAAGTTTCCTTCCGAAGAGTTACTTCTGCTTTGCTAGGCCATCTGAAAATTGTCTTTCACCAGCCCTTTTCCGCTTCATGACTACTCTATTAGCTTTTGTTTATCTTTTTCATGGGCTCTTGACTTTAGTAGCGCTGGTTTTGTTTTTATTTAAATTTGCTTTTAAAAATGGTACTTTTCTTTTATCATTTAAGGCTCTGGTGTTGTCCATGCTTTATGTTTTTGTTCTTATTTTTCCATAGAGTTCTAACCATGATTCATTCTTATTGCCAGCAGTCTTCTATACTTATCTTGTTTACTTCTTCTTCTTGTTCTTCTTTCGTTCGCTTGAAACATGTCTATAACTGCAATGTTGTCTCTTGTATGAATCTAACAGTCTTTTTTAGTTCACTCAGCGGTCCATAGAGTTTATCTTTCACTGTTGTCTCTCTACGCCAGAAGGTTTGCCTGGATATGTTGTAGTTTGGGCAGTCTTGGAGTATGTGCTCTGCTGTCTGCGACGCCAAACGACATGTGCACATGGCTGAGTCACCAATCTTGAATTTTGTACACATGTGGTTGCGTAATCTTTTGTATCCTGTTCTGAGGCGCAGAATAATGACTTGTTCTGGTCTGTCCATAATATGGTAGTCGTCTTGAGCAGGTTTTGGTGGCCTTCTGACTGATTTGATCATTCTTTTCTTTTGGTGGTATGTAATGGGCACATCAGGCTGTTCTTCTTTCGCTCCTTTCTTAGCCAATTGATCAGCTCTGTCATTTCCGGGTACTCTACAGTGGGATGGTATTCACTGTATGGTGACCTTATGCTGACTGCTAAGTTCAGAAAGTAATGTCTTTAGTACTGGCTATTTCCCAGACAGGAGTGCCTCGAGTACTGATTTTGCATCTGTCAATAGCACCACAGGTTGTGTACCATGGCTGGTATTTATTAATTTCTCTGTTGCTATCTTGATTGCCTCAATTTCAGCATTATAGTTATGGCAGTACTTTCCTGTTGGAACTTTGGCCGTGTCCCTAGTATTGTTTGGGTATTCTATGTACACTCCCGCTCATCCATTTCGAACAGCATTTTGTGCTGACCCATCTGTGTTGACTTGTTTACTAACTGCTGCAGGACATGATATTTATTAGAGACTGATCATAAATTGTTCATTAAATTCTTGATTTCTGATATTCCATATGCTATTTTGATTCCC
The DNA here is from genome assembly GCA_963921405.1 of Cepaea hortensis. NCBI lineage: Eukaryota > Metazoa > Mollusca > Gastropoda > Stylommatophora > Helicidae > Cepaea > Cepaea hortensis. The sequence goes on along the minus strand of OY992883.1, from coordinate 70,061,578 downwards.
TCTTAAACCATGTCCTCCCCATATTATTAATTTCTGTCTCTACACTTCTCTTCATAATGTGTATTTTTGTTTTGCCTTGTGAATTCCAGACAAATGCCTTCCTAGTTATACTATTCTCAGGTTTTCTCAATCAATTGTCCTATCCAGTGCCATAGTCTTTTCATAAATTTTTGTATAATAATTTACTCTCCCTCTCTCATATTCACATAAACACACATATGTACACACAGTAATATTCTTAAACTTATTTTTCTTCTGCGTTCATCCAGAGTTTGTTTTCAGATGTAATTGCGGTGTGCCTGGTTAGGCACCCTTGGGCCGAAACCCTTAGGCCAACACATCCGACTTTAGCATGCATTTTTTTACCAGGTTAGCATTCCTGGGATATTCTTAAACAATCATATATATCAACAGCAACAACAAAAGGCAATGAATAGTGGATTATGAATAATTTTCATTAAAAAATGTATGCCATTTGGGGAAAAAAACTATTACAGAAGACTTCAAATCTGTGATTCATAGAGAGGTTAAAACATTACAACGAGCATCTCACGGCTGCATTTATTGAATAAAATATATTGAAGGCTATCTGAATCAGTAGTAAATAGTTTTATCAACATGTGTGGGAAAGGGAAAAGATGAACAGAAAATTATATTTTTTAAACAACATAATATATTTGTCTCTCAACTGTACATGTTATGATGTGTAAATCTCACAAGTTGAGTGAAAATTACAGAACCGGAAATTTACATGAATAGTATCATGTACATTAGTGTTTCCAAAAAGCAAAATATGAGGTTACAGATGCAAGAATTAAGAGTGTATTATAGATGCAAGAATTAAGAATGTAAGTCTTTGTCTTCTTTTATGCTATATCTTCACCTGTGGGTTACCAAAGTGCTACAATGGATGGCTTTGTGATCAAGATCTACAAAGAAAGGAATTAATCTTATAAAACAATAATGGAAGAAGTTGCATGAAATGAGAGTGGAAGCAGTAGTTGTATCTGTGAAATATTGTTGCAGCAAACAAACAACTTTAGCCTCCCATTTATCTGATTTATTATATGCAACTATATGGAAGGTGTTTGGTCCACAATGATAATTAAAAGTAGGGTGGGACTGAGGCTGTTTGTTCCAGCTAATGTTTTAATAAGGCACTGTCTTTTGTAAGGTTGAAGTACTGACCTTGATCTCTTTCTTCTTCTTTTTCTTTCTCTTTTGAGGAGAGTGCATCACCCCAAGTCGTGCACATCGTACAATGATGTCCAGTGTGTGTCCAGTTTCAGCATACATTTGTATAAGGTTTACTTTAACCAGATTTTTATCCTAAGTTTTGAACTTCTTATTCCCGTGAGGTTTTCTTTTCTTACAGTTCTGCTAGGGCACTTGTTTGTGACCTACTGTTTGCAATTTCCAGCCTATACCAGCTACTGACCAAGGCTTACGACCTGTCTGCCCTGCCATGTCATATTTTTGACTATAATGAAAGTTTAAAACTATATAGATTGTGAAGAATATAAATGTTATTAAAAAATTTCAGATGAATAACAGCTACAGAGCTGTATATGTAGTAAAAGATAGCCCCAATGCAGATACTATTATTGTGGTGTGAAGTTTTAGGCCTTACTCAACACCTCTCCTTCCTAGACAATTCCCAGAAAATGGTCTGGTACCCATTATTATGAGGCTGAGTTAATCCAGAGCCATGCTAGTCAGAAAAAATAATCCTACCTCTGCTGAAGATTAAACATGGACCACTGGTTTAGCAAGCAAGCACACTAACCACTATGCCAACATGGTTGTTGTCTATGGTAGCGCAGTAATTAAATCAAACAAGAGATTACATCATTTCTTAGTTCCATCAAAAACATGATGTATATTGCCAACAGTGAATAAGTAAACAAGTTGTGCTATTATACCAGCTTTTCAGCAAAGTACACAGCCTGACCTTGTTTTACACAGCCTGACCTTGTTTTACACAGCCTGGCCTTGTTTTATACAGCCTGACCTAGTTTTATACAGCCTGACCTAGTTTTATACAGCCTGACCTAGTTTTACACAGCCTGACCTTGTTTTATACAGCCTGGCCTTGTTTTATACAGCCTGACCTAGTTTTATACAGCCTGACCTAGTTTTATACAGCCTGACCTAGTTTTACACAGCCTGACCTTGTTTTATACAGCCTGGTCTTGTTTTACACAGCCTGGCCTTGTTTTATACAGCCTGGCCTTGTTTTACACAGCCTGGCCTTGTTTTACACAGCCTGGCCTTGTTTTATACAGCCTGGCCTTGTTTTATACAGCCTGGCCTTGTTTTACACAGCCTGGTCTTGTTTTACACAGCCTGGCCTTGTTTTACACAGCCTGGCCTTGTTTTATACAGCCTGGCCTTGTTTTATACGGCCTGGCCTTGTTTTACACGGCCTGGCCTTGTTTTACACGGCCTGGCCTTGTTTTACACGGCCTGGCCTTGTTTTACACGGCCTGGCCTTGTTTTACACGGCCTGGCCTTGTTTTATACGGCCTGGCCTTGTTTTATACAGCCTGGCCTTGTTTTATACAGCCTGGCCTTGTTTTACACAGCCTGGCCTTGTTTTACACAGCCTGGCCTTGTTTTACACAGCCTGGCCTTGTTTTATACAGCCTGGCCTTGTTTTATACAGCCTGGCCTTGTTTTACACAGCCTGGCCTTGTTTTACACAGCCTGGCCTTGTTTTACACAGCCTGGCCTTGTTTTACACAGCCTGGCCTTGTTTTACACAGCCTGGCCTTGTTTTATACAGCCTGGCCTTGTTTTATACAGCCTGGCCTTGTTTTATACAGCCTGGCCTTGTTTTATACAGCCTGGCCTTGTTTTACACAGCTGGCCTTGTTTTACACAGCCTGGCCTTGTTTTACACAGCCTGGCCTTGTTTTATACAGCCTGGCCTTGTTTTATACAGCCTGGCCTTGTTTTATACAGCCTGGCCTTGTTTTATACAGCCTGGCCTTGTTTTACACAGCCTGGCCTTGTTTTACACAGCCTGGCCTTGTTTTATACAGCCTGACCTTGTTTTATACAGCCTGACCTTGTTTTATACAGCCTGACCTTGTTTTATACAGCCTGGCCTTGTTTTATACAGCCTGGCCTTGTTTTATACAGCCTGGCCTTGTTTTACACAGCCTGGCCTTGTTTTACACAGCCTGGCCTTGTTTTACACAGCCTGGCCTTGTTTTATACAGCCTGGCCTTGTTTTATACAGCCTGGCCTTGTTTTATACAGCCTGGCCTTGTTTTATACAGCCTGACCTTGTTTTATACAGCCTGGCCTTGTTTTATACAGCCTGACCTTGTTTTATACAGCCTGACCTTGTTTTATACAGCCTGGCCTTGTTTTATACAGCCTGGCCTTGTTTTATACAGCCTGGCCTTGTTTTACACAGCCTGGCCTTGTTTTATACAGCCTGGCCTTGTTTTATACAGCCTGGCCTTGTTTTATACAGCCTGGCCTTGTTTTATACAGCCTGGCCTTGTTTTATACAGCCTGACCTTGTTTTATACAGCCTGGCCTTGTTTTATACAGCCTGACCTTGTTTTATACAGCCTGGCCTTGTTTTATACAGCCTGGCCTTGTTTTATACAGCCTGGCCTTGTTTTATACAGCCTGGCCTTGTTTTACACAGCCTGGCCTTGTTTTATACAGCCTGACCTTGTTTTATACAGCCTGGCCTTGTTTTATACAGCCTGGCCTTGTTTTACACAGCCTGGCCTTGTTTTATACAGCCTGGCCTTGTTTTATACAGCCTGGCCTTGTTTTATACAGCCTGGCCTTGTTTTATACAGCCTGGCCTTGTTTTATACAGCCTGGCCTTGTTTTACACAGCCTGGCCTTGTTTTACACAGCCTGGCCTTGTTTTACACAGCCTGGCCTTGTTTTACACAGCCTGGCCTTGTTTTATACAGCCTGGCCTTGTTTTATACAGCCTGGCCTTGTTTTATACAGCCTGGCCTTGTTTTATACAGCCTGGCCTTGTTTTACACAGCCTGGCCTTGTTTTATACAGCCTGGCCTTGTTTTATACAGCCTGACCTTGTTTTATACAGCCTGGCCTTGTTTTATACAGCCTGGCCTTGTTTTACACAGCCTGGCCTTGTTTTACACAGCCTGGCCTTGTTTTATACAGCCTGGCCTTGTTTTACACAGCCTGGCCTTGTTTTACACAGCCTGGCCTTGTTTTACACAGCCTGGCCTTGTTTTACACAGCCTGGCCTTGTTTTATACAGCCTGGCCTAGTTTTATACAGCCTGACCTTGTTTTATACAGCCTGACCTTGTTTTATACAGCCTGGCCTTGTTTTATACAGCCTGGCCTTGTTTTACACAGCCTGGCCTTGTTTTATACAGCCTGGCCTTGTTTTACACAGCCTGGCCTTGTTTTACACAGCCTGGCCTTGTTTTATACAGCCTGGCCTTGTTTTATACAGCCTGGCCTTGTTTTACACAGCCTGGCCTTGTTTTATACAGCCTGGCCTTGTTTTATACAGCCTGGCCTTGTTTTATACAGCCTGGCCTTGTTTTACACAGCCTGGCCTTGTTTTATACAGCCTGGCCTTGTTTTATACAGCCTGGCCTTGTTTTATACAGCCTGGCCTTGTTTTACACAGCCTGGCCTTGTTTTACACAGCCTGGCCTTGTTTTACACAGCCTGACCTTGTTTTATACAGCCTGGCCTTGTTTTATACAGCCTGGCCTTTTTTATACAGCCTGGCCTTGTTTTACACAGCCTGGCCTTGTTTTACACAGCCTGGCCTTGTTTTACACAGCCTGGCCTTGTTTTATACAGCCTGGCCTTGTTTTATACAGCCTGGCCTTGTTTTACACAGCCTGGCCTTGTTTTATACAGCCTGGCCTTGTTTTATACAGCCTGGCCTTGTTTTACACAGCCTGGCCTTGTTTTATACAGCCTGGCCTTGTTTTATACAGCCTGGCCTTGTTTTACACAGCCTGGCCTTGTTTTACACAGCCTGACCTTGTTTTATACAGCCTGGCCTTGTTTTATACAGCCTGGCCTTGTTTTATACAGCCTGGCCTTGTTTTATACAGCCTGGCCTTGTTTTACACAGCCTGTCCTTGTTTTATACAGCCTGTCCTTGTTTTATACAGCCTGGCCTTGTTTTATACAGCCTGGCCTTGTTTTACACAGCCTGGCCTTGTTTTACACAGCCTGGCCTTGTTTTATACAGCCTGGCCTTGTTTTACACAGCCTGGCCTTGTTTTACACAGCCTGGCCTTGTTTTACACAGCCTGGCCTTGTTTTACACAGCCTGGCCTTGTTTTACACAGCCTGGCCTTGTTTTACACAGCCTGGCCTTGTTTTATACAGCCTGGCCTTGTTTTATACAGCCTGGCCTAGTTTTACACAGCCTGGCCTTGTTTTACACAGCCTGGCCTTGTTTTATACAGCCTGGCCTTGTTTTACACAGCCTGGCCTTGTTTTACACAGCCTGGCCTTGTTTTACACAGCCTGGCCTTGTTTTACACAGCCTGGCCTTGTTTTATACAGCCTGGCCTTGTTTTATACAGCCTGGCCTAGTTTTACACAGCCTGGCCTTGTTTTATACAGCCTGACCTTGTTTTACACAGCCTGGCCTTGTTTTATACAGCCTGGCCTTGTTTTATACAGCCTGGCCTTGTTTTATACAGCCTGGCCTAGTTTTACACAGCCTGGCCTTGTTTTACACAGCCTGGCCTTGTTTTACACAGCCTGGCCTTGTTTTACACAGCCTGGCCTTGTTTTACACAGCCTGGCCTTGTTTTATACAGCCTGGCCTTGTTTTATACAGCCTGGCCTTGTTTTATACAGCCTGGCCTAGTTTTACACAGCCTGGCCTTGTTTTACACAGCCTGGCCTTGTTTTATACAGCCTGACCTTGTTTTACACAGCCTGGCCTTGTTTTATACAGCCTGGCCTTGTTTTATACAGCCTGGCCTAGTTTTACACAGCCTGGCCTTGTTTTACACAGCCTGGCCTTGTTTTACACAGCCTGGCCTTGTTTTACACAGCCTGGCCTTGTTTTATACAGCCTGGCCTTGTTTTACACAGCCTGGCCTTGTTTTATACAGCCTGGCCTTGTTTTACACAGCCTGGCCTTGTTTTACACAGCCTGGCCTTGTTTTATACAGCCTGGCCTTGTTTTATACAGCCTGGCCTAGTTTTACACAGCCTGGCCTTGTTTTACACAGCCTGGCCTTGTTTTATACAGCCTGACCTTGTTTTACACAGCCTGGCCTTGTTTTATACAGCCTGGCCTTGTTTTATACAGCCTGGCCTTGTTTTATACAGCCTGGCCTAGTTTTACACAGCCTGGCCTTGTTTTACACAGCCTGGCCTAGTTTTACACAGCCTGGCCTTGTTTTACACAGCCTGGCCTTGTTTTATACAGCCTGACCTTGTTTTATACAGCCTGGCCTTGTTTTATACAGCCTGGCCTAGTTTTACACAGCCTGGCCTTGTTTTACACAGCCTGGCCTAGTTTTACACAGCCTGGCCTTGTTTTACACAGCCTGGCCTTGTTTTATACAGCCTGACCTTGTTTTATACAGCCTGACCTTGTTTTATACAGCCTGGCCTTGTTTTACACAGCCTGGCCTTGTTTTACACAGCCTGGCCTTGTTTTACACAGCCTGGCCTTGTTTTACACAGCCTGGCCTTGTTTTATACAGCCTGGCCTTGTTTTACACAGCCTGGCCTTGTTTTACACAGCCTGGCCTTGTTTTACACAGCCTGGCCTTGTTTTACACAGCCTGGCCTTGTTTTACACAGCCTGGCCTTGTTTTATACAGCCTGGCCTTGTTTTACACAGCCTGGCCTTGTTTTACACAGCCTGGCCTTGTTTTACACAGCCTGGCCTTGTTTTACACAGCCTGGCCTTGTTTTATACAGCCTGACCTTGTTTTATACAGCCTGACCTTGTTTTATACAGCCTGGCCTTGTTTTACACAGCCTGGCCTTGTTTTACACAGCCTGGCCTTGTTTTACACAGCCTGGCCTTGTTTTACACAGCCTGGCCTTGTTTTATACAGCCTGGCCTTGTTTTACACAGCCTGGCCTTGTTTTACACAGCCTGGCCTTGTTTTACACAGCCTGGCCTTGTTTTACACAGCCTGGCCTTGTTTTACACAGCCTGGCCTTGTTTTACACAGCCTGGCCTTGTTTTACACAGCCTGGCCTTGTTTTACACAGCCTGGCCTTGTTTTACACAGCCTGGCCTTGTTTTACACAGCCTGGCCTTGTTTTATACAGCCTGGCCTTGTTTTATAGAGCCTGGCCTTGTTTTATAGAGCCTGGCCTTGTTTTACACAGCCTGGCCTTGTTTTACACAGCCTGGCCTTGTTTTATAGAGCCTGGCCTTGTTTTATACAGCCTGGCCTTGTTTTATAGAGCCTGGCCTTGTTTTATACAGCCTGGCCTTGTTTTATAGAGCCTGGTCTTGTTTTATACAGCCTGGCCTTGTTTTATACAGCCTGGCCTTGTTTTATAGAGCCTGGCCTTGTTTTACACAGCCTGGCCTTGTTTTATACAGCCTGGCCTTGTTTTATAGAGCCTGGCCTTGTTTTATACAGCCTGGCCTTGTTTTATAGAGCCTGGTCTTGTTTTATACAGCCTGGCATTGTTTTATACAGCCTGGCCTTGTTTTACACAGCCTGGCCTTGTTTTATACAGCCTGGCCTTGTTTTATACAGCCTGGCCTTGTTTTATAGAGCCTGGCCTTGTTTTACACAGCCTGGCCTTGTTTTATACAGCCTGGCCTTGTTTTATAGAGCCTGGCCTTGTTTTATAGAGCCTGGCCTTGTTTTATACAGCCTGGCCTTGTTTTACACAGCCTGGCCTTGTTTTATACAGCCTGGCCTTGTTTTATACAGCCTGGCCTTGTTTTATACAGCCTGGCCTTGTTTTATACAGCCTGGCCTTGTTTTATACAGCCTGGCCTTGTTTTATACAGCCTGGCCTTGTTTTATACAGCCTGGCCTTGTTTTACACAGCCTGGCCTTGTTTTATAGAGCCTGGCCTTGTTTTATACAGCCTGGCCTTGTTTTATACAGCCTGGCCTTGTTTTACACAGCCTGGCCTTGTTTTACACAGCCTGGCCTTGTTTTATACAGCCTGGCCTTGTTTTATACAGCCTGGCCTTGTTTTATACAGCCTGGCCTTGTTTTACACAGCCTGGCCTTGTTTTATAGAGCCTGGCCTTGTTTTATACAGCCTGGCCTTGTTTTATACAGCCTGGCCTTGTTTTACACAGCCTGGCCTTGTTTTACACAGCCTGGCCTTGTTTTATACAGCCTGGCCTTGTTTTATAGAGCCTGGCCTTGTTTTATACAGCCTGGTCTTGTTTTATACAGCCTGGCCTTGTTTTATACAGCCTGGCCTTGTTTTATACAGCCTGGCCTTGTTTTATACAGCCTGGCCTTGTTTTATACAGCCTGGCCTTGTTTTATACAGCCTGGCCTTGTTTTACACAGCCTGGCCTAGTTTTATACAGCCTGGCCTTGTTTTATACAGCCTGGCCTTGTTTTATACAGCCTGGCCTTGTTTTATACAGCCTGGCCTTGTTTTATAGAGCCTGGCCTTGTTTTATAGAGCCTGGCCTTGTTTTACACAGCCTGGCCTTGTTTTACACAGCCTGGCCTTGTTTTACACAGCCTGGCCTTGTTTTATAGAGCCTGGCCTTGTTTTATAGAGCCTGGCCTTGTTTTACACAGCCTGGCCTTGTTTTACACAGCCTGGCCTTGTTTTATACAGCCTGGCCTTGTTTTATACAGCCTGGCCTTGTTTTATACAGCCTGGCCTTGTTTTATACAGCCTGGCCTTGTTTTATAGAGCCTGGCCTTGTTTTACACAGCCTGGCCTTGTTTTACACAGCCTGGCCTTGTTTTATACAGCCTGTCCTTGTTTTATACAGCCTGGCCTTGTTTTATACAGCCTGGCCTTGTTTTATACAGCCTGGCCTTGTTTTATAGAGCCTGGCCTTGTTTTACACAGCCTGGCCTTGTTTTACACAGCCTGGCCTTGTTTTATACAGCCTGTCCTTGTTTTATACAGCCTGGCCTTGTTTTATACAGCCTGGTCTTGTTTTACACAGCCTGGCCTTGTTTTATACAGCCTGTCCTTGTTTTATACAGCCTGGTCTTGTTTTACACAGCCTGGCCTTGTTTTATACAGCCTGGTCTTGTTTTACACAGCCTGGCCTTGTTTTATACAGCCTGTCCTTGTTTTATACAGCCTGGCCTTGTTTTATACAGCCTGTCCTTGTATTATACAGCCTGGCCTTGTTTTATAGAGCCTGGCCTTGTTTTATACAGCCTGGCCTAGTTTTTCTTGTCTTAGAACTGTAGATACGGAGAGACACTACTTCTAGTAGCACTGGACTGAATTTTGCATGTGGATTAGCTTTCCCTATTACCAGCGTCCCTCGTCATCAGGCAAACCCACTCTGACTTCAGGGGTATTTGTAAATTTACGTCCCCAAGTCAAGGATGAGAAGTCAACATTTTAGTCCAACTGTCCGTTGTAGGGGTTGAACCTTTTACCCTGGCATCAGCACAACGGATATTGAAGAACGTATGTTCTTATCCATTCAGCCATGCTGACCTCCAGTCCCAGGCATAATCTCAGCATAGTGCTGGGAATGTTTCCAACAGTTACTGGTATTTAATTATATCTCATGTCCTCTGATCTCTTAGGTAGTGAGATAGGATACCTAGCCTTCTCAGATAAGGGTGAAAAACAGAATATTCCGGGTACAGGATATACACATAAAAAATTCTACAGCAGCTCATCAGTTGGAAATCACAAACAGTAGGCTGTAAGGCTATGTCCAGGCCAGGTTGCTGGAACAGAATACCTACCAACAGGTAGATGCATCCTATTACCTTGGATAGAACCTGTCTAGATGAAGCAAACCTAAAACAAAATGCATGCCGATGTATGTGGTTGTTCTCTAATCTGCTTACCATGTTATACATTAACTCTTTGATTCCAAGTTGCTGCCTTCAATCTATCCGTTAGTTAATCATCAGATTATCCTAACTGCTATACCCAATCTCATTGTAACTTCTTTTTAATATGTTAATCATGGAGAACTGATATTCACAGCTTGTGATATTTTCAATTTCAATATTGTTGATAGAAAATGTTGGTTGATATGTAATGGACATTAATTTTTTTTTTTTTTATATTAATATTCAGAAAAAAAGATTCTCATCTGCAATGTGTCTTTAAAAAAAAAGGGCGCTTAAAAGTCGACAGGATCGACTTCATTGCACCGGGTTTTATCCCATATGTCTCGGTCTCTTTCCGCAGCGTGGAAAGCATCGCACAAAGCACAAACTCCATAGCTCTAGCGATGACCCACCGTAGTCTCCGAAAAATTTAACTTGTGAACCGAAGGACGCGGCCAGGAATCAAAACCACAACATTCGGAGCCCAAGTCAAACAGCTTGACCACTTCGCCACGGAGACGTCTTTTGTTAGACAAGAAACATTTTTCGGATCCCTTGGCATTCTTTGAGAGGGGGACAGTATTATCTGCAAATCCTCCATTAATTAAGAACAGTGAGTTTTTAATGTTTCTCATTACATTTTCTGCATGGATGTGGAGCAGGTATGAAGAGACATTCTGTCTTACTTCCCTTTGGACCCCAAACCAGTTTATTGTAGTAGAAAATAGGAAAGCATATTTTGGGCAGTGACTAGGAATGCAAGTATCCATGTGAGTAAAGAAACAAAGGTAACTGATCAGATGTTGGTTGGTGACTTTGCAATCAGATATAACAATATGACCCTGATTAACATATGAAAGCTTTAAAAAGACAACAACATATAATTTCATATTCACAATTAGCAGTTCATTCTGTGATATTTATAAAATCATTGTATTTATAATTGACAGTTAATTATGCAAGAATTATTAAAGTACTGAAAACATAATTAAGAGTAAATTATGCACGACGTATGAAATTACCCCAGACACTCGTAGTTGGGTACATGTGGAGAAACTTACTGCTGGAGAACTGGGATGATATATAAACTGCTTCATTATAGAGGGTGTGGATGACTGTACAAATGGTAAATAAATTGCTAGAAAACAGGCAAGACAAAGTGTAAATGCAAAGACTCATAAGTAACAGAATGAAAATGTACTAAAAGCAGTCTTATGGAAGTGGTTCATCTAAGAACACTTTGTAATCAATATCAGTGATATATCACATAAAATCTCAAAGTGAATCCACAGCTGTTCTTAAGATAAATGAGTAAAAACAAATATATGTATAAAATAGAAAGTAGATTAATTGGGAAAATATATTACATCCCAATGTCAGTAAAAAGCTAAGCAGTTTATACAAACCAAAAATGATTTTATTGATTTGTTTTCTGAAGACAATTCCAGCTTTTGTGCGTTAACAACCTGAACAGGAAATAACTCCTACCAATGGATCTTATGTGATGAATTCACTTTATAGGTATTTTGCTCTTGTCATATATTGATGAACCTTAATATGTAGAAAAAACTGAACATATTAGTGATCTTAGTAAATATAAGATAGTGTCATTTATTTGGGGAACACAAATGTATCATGTGTTCTTATGTGTGTACAACCAGTTCTGGCATAAAGTATTTCCCACATTTAGGTGATTACATTCCAACACTATTCAAAACCTGGTGCACTCCATAAATATGCATGAAATACCTATTTATTCCTACATATCACACATTCATCGTTTGTCCTGTAGATAAATTAAATGAACACTACAGAAGCAGTTATTACAGTAAAATGATGTAATAATAACAGCAATCAAACAATGTAATTATATTAATACACTATAAGCATACTCTCTCTTTCTCTCCTCTGATTACTGTTTTAGGCTTTAATTAAATTCAATTGACCATTGATAAAAGATATTACAATAAGAATTATGAAATAGTGTAAAGGGGAAGAAATAATGCAAGAATAGTGCTTTGGAAAGGCACAGAGATGGTACTATATTTAAAATGTATCATTTCCATATTGTTCAGCTTTATTCCTTGATTGTCAATTGCATATTCTGGAAACTCTGTGATATCAATTCTCATAAAATGTACTACTATATGTATTATATGTAGTCATTTTTTGTAGCAAAAGTGAATACTACAACAAATGACATGCTGAATTCTCTGAATATGTTAATGCTTTTACTTCGGATAGAAGCTGCAGTATTGTAGTAGCTAGTATGCTTACCAAATGGTTAAATGGTCATGTGTTCGAACCTCCTTTAAAGTGGAGGTTTTTTGTTTGGTGACCTGGGCCTAAAGAAACTCGACATTATGACAGCTGTGATACTGTGTAATGTTGGCAAGGAAACTGGACATCAAGATGTCTTGAATACTGTGTAATGTTGGCAAGGGAACTGGACATCAAGATGTCTTGAATACTGTGTAATGTTGGCAAGGGAACTGGACATCAAGATGTCTTGAATACTGTGTAATGTTGGCGAGGGAACTGGACATCAAGATGTCTTGAATACTGTGTAATGTTGGCAAGGGAACTGGACATCAAGATGTCTTGAATACTGTGTAATGCTGGCACAGAAACTGAACATCAGGATATCTTGAATACCATGTAATGTTGGCAAGGGAACTGGACATTAAGATGTTTTGAATACTGTGTAATGTTGGCAAGGAAACTGGACATCAAGATGTCTTGAATACTGTGTAATGTTGGCGAGGGAACTGGACATCAAGATGTCTTGAATACTGTGTAATGTTGGCAAGGGAACTGGACATCAAGATGTCTTGAATACTGTGTAATGCTGGCACAGAAACTGAACATCAGGATATCTTGAATACCATGTAATGTTGGCAAGGGAACTGGACATTAAGATGTTTTGAATACTGTGTAATGTTGGCAAGGAAACTGGACATCAAGATGTTTTGAATACTGTGTAATGTTGGCAAGGGAACTGGACATCAAGATGTCTTGAATACTGTGTAATGCTGGCACAGAAACTGAACATCAGGATATCTTGAATACCATGTAATGTTGGCAAGGGAACTGGACATTAAGATGTTTTGAATACTGTGTAATGTTGGCAAGGAAACTGGACATCAAGATGTCTTGAATACTGTGTAATGTTGGCGAGGGAACTGGACATCAAGATGTCTTGAATACTGTGTAATGTTGGCAAGGGAACTGGACATCAAGATGTCTTGAATACTGTGTAATGCTGGCACAGAAACTGAACATCAGGATATCTTGAATACCATGTAATGTTGGCAAGGGAACTGGACATTAAGATGTTTTGAATACTGTGTAATGTTGGCAAGGAAACTGGACATCAAGATGTTTTGAATACTGTGTAATGTTGGCAAGGGAACTGGACATCCCTTACATGATGTTGCAGTTAATCCCAGCATTTTTTGGCTCTTTTGTGATTTCTTGACAAATGTACGCTCAGTAGTTTGCCATTGCTTTCTGAACAATCGGCACTAATACCATTATTTGAAACCAATGCAAGGCTGTTTGCTTTCAAATTGCCTGCTGTTGTGCTTCAAATGAGGTATGCGGGATTGTGAATTGCATTTGTAACCTCTTTGCCATAGTGCCGGCTGTGGCAAGGAAACTCAAAATCATGACATCTACAATACTGTGTCATGTTGGTAGGAAGATGTATTATTGTGTATAAAGCTGACTGTGATGCTGTGTACAAATGAGAAGAAATAGGAACATTATAACATCTATATTTCTGTGAAAATTTGGCTAGGAAACTGAACATTAAAACATCTATGTCTCTGCAAACTTGGCCAGGAAATTGAGCATTATAAAGCTATGGTAATGTGTAATGTTCACAAGGATAATGCTTAAAATAGTGTAAAGTTGAACAGGAAACCCAGCATATGATGGTTGTGATGATGTGTAAAACTGATAAGGAAAGCAAAAATTATAAAGTCTATGATTCTGTACAAACTTGGCAAGGAAGCTGAGCATTTTGATGTCTAAGATACTATTTTAAAGTTGATCAAAATGCTCAGTAACCCTGAGGTCTATCATACCAATGGCTGCATAAATTAACAGTATTTATCCACAACTACAGACATTAAATGTAAACACTATGAAAGAGGTAGATGCTGGAAGGCACATTAGACAACAGAAATAGCATTGCCATTATTTGTAAACAACTCAATACAAGGTTATTATGGTTTCTTCTTCTGCTGCTGCGTTCATCCGGACTTTTTTTTTCAGACGTGATTGTGTTGTGCCTGTTTACAGCAGAGCTGCATTCTTGCGCCGTTAGGCCGACACATCCAACTTCTGCGGGCATTTGTTGACTGGGTTAACTTTCCCGGGGGTTATTATGGTTTTATTGTATTAAAACCAGATTATAAAGAAAAAATCTGGGAACATAAACATGACATATGAATTAGTAACATAAATCACAGATCTCCACAAAGTCATGTACTGGAGAAATACTTCATTCTGCACAAAACAATGCTCTGTAGGGAGTATACGTGCTGATTCAGATGGCGACCTAACATTCTGGAATACTTTAGTTATTATCACCTCTCTTACTGACACACCTTCTGCTATCTTCTTCATCTCCTTCACACACATTCATACATCAACCTAAAGAAAGCAGCAATAAACTTGAGCTTGTTTACATCTCCATAGAGTTTTTCCTCAAATGAAGCAGGTGTAGGTCAAAATAATTTTCTGTTCTGTATATGTTGGACACTCGTGCAGCAATTGTTCAGCTGTCATTTTACTAATTCCACCATTACATTTATCAGTATGTCCTATCTTTAGTTTATTGAACAAATAGTATTTCAGCCTGTTATGCCAGAATGTGAAAACTGTTGCTTGTTCACTTCAGTCGAGTTAGTAATGTGCAACACCTTTCTGGTGGCCTGGGTGCTCTGATTCTTACTTGGTTCTTAAGTGCTTCTGATAAACCTCTTGGCCTCATCCACCAGCCTTTGGCAGCCTCTTCATTTCCAATATTGCAATGAGATGTGGTCCATTGTATTACAACACATTTGTTTTTCTGACACAGACCATGGAGTGCTAGTCTGCTAGTTCTGTATTGCTGTTGTTCTTCAGTATTGAGACAACTGACTTCATATCAGTGAAGAGAGCTATGCATTTCGCTTTATTTTTCTCTGTCATCAGCATTTGTGCTGCAGTTTTCAAGGCCTCTATCTATGCTCTGATGTGGCTTGAGCATTTTCCAGTTCCACTGACTGTTTTCTTTGCTCCACTTTGTTTTATTCAAAAGAATTCCCCCAGAGTTTTTTTACTGATCCTTCTGTATACACATATATCCATGTACTACGGGTCTTGTATGTAGTTCAGGGTTGTTTTTCTTCTTTGTTTCATTCTTAGTGTTCTTTATCTCTCAACACCAAGGATGTTTTTTATCACCTCAGGCAGGCACTGCTCTTTCAAGGCTGGATACCTGCGCGCATAGTCATTGGATTTGGCTGCTGGTATTGCTAACAAGGAAGTCAAGGACCCTTTTACATGCCTTATATTATGGTGCTACACCCATCAGCACTTGGTGGGTGATATGGTCAATGTCTTGGCACCTGCCTTTACTTCTCATGACAATTTTTCTTACTTGTTTTCGGCTCCATGGGCCTGGGAAGCCAGGTCAATTTGTAACATCTGTTTTCTATGCTAGGTTTAGAATCTGTCCTTATATTTCCTTTTGCAAATTCTACAAAGTTGTTTCACAATAGTTTCCCCCTTCTAAGATATTACACATCCTGTTTCTACCAAATGTAATTATTATCTTCCTTAAGTTGCACTGTGATTTCTTTGAGTCAGAAAATACAAAAAGCGTGTAAAAAAACTGGAATCATATTTATATACACATTTGAGGATCTAGTTTCAGAAAATTGTGATCAGGCATTCATAGTCAGACTGTGCAGCTCCAAATTATCAAAATGTAAGTGTAGTGACTTGACCAAGACACACTAACAAAACTATGTATATATAAACACAGCGTTTAACTGTGCATAAACTAAATTTCTTTTGGCAGTATAAAAGCCTGGTCTGTCAATTCTTCTGCTGAATGATTTTTGTGCTTCTTTAAATCTCTTTATGAATGTGTTGGTTGGTCTCATTATTGATTAGTGTTCTTTTGTTTTCTGTAAACACATTTGTGCACAAATGGAGAAAACAATTTGAGATTTTTATAGACTAGATCAAATATCCAAACCTGAGCAGGCATAAAATACGACGTTAACACAGGCATCCAAAACATATCTGGAATGTACAATTCACAGATCACAGAAAACTGTGAAATTATCTGCTTTCAATGAAGGGCAACACTTAAATTCAATCAACATAACCTTTTTGACATTTAAATATGCAACCAGTGTTCTTACTTTACAAGCAAAAAATGCAGAACTGCCATGTTATAATGATAATGAACAAATATTTTATAAAACAATATTTACTTAATGATCTTACATAGCCAAAGACACTTACACAAATACAGAAACAAATTATTACAGATCATTCTATTCTCTAACTATACCAATGAATATTGTAATACCGTTGGCACAATAATATTTTAAAATTAGTACAATATTTAAAAATTAAATATCACCTTTTTGTTCAAAAGAGCTGCTAATTTAAAATGGCAACTATTAGTATCTAAAGGCTAATTGTAAATGAAAGGCACTAAAGAGACACACAGGAAAGACTGAGATATATATGAAAATACCTAAATGATAGAAGAAATTAATAACAGTGAGAAAGTGGATTAATCTAACAGTGGCTGGGAATAAAGAGCTTAAACATCTGATGAGTGGTTTGGTACAGAAATCAGGCAATATTATGTTGACTACAAGAGATCCAAGCATTGCTACAGGTAGGGAGCCATGGTAGCACAATGGCTAGATGGTTGTCTGCCGGCTTGGTGATTATGGGTTAAAATCAAGTGCCATGCCAGCTGGTGTGGGTGTTCATGTCTTTCCACAAATCTCGGTCTTTGGTGTTCTGGATCAACTCTGCTGCTGATATTACAATATGCCACCATCTCATTCCATCCAGCATCATTTCTCTTTGTCTGCCTCTCTTCCCCTTGATCTTTCCAGTTGTCATGATGTTCTCCAATGCCTCTCTTCTCATCACAAAGAAATTTTTTTGTCTCTTTCTTACTGTTGTATGATATAATGTCATAATTTCATTAGCCTCTTTCAGTCCAAGGAATTCACAAAATCCATCTTAGGAACCACATCTCTGTTGTTTCCAAGTTCTTCCTAATTTGTTCATTTACATTCCAAGATTCACTGCCATACAGCAAAACAGGTTCTATATAGCCCTTTAGCACTCTTTCAATGATAATGACTTACTGCATAAGATTTTCTTCATTTTTCTGAAATGCAGTTTTTGCTTGCCCTATTCTGCTCTGAATCTCTGTTGTGCACCTCCCAATTTTATAAATGGCCCTAGGTATTTAAAATTATCCACTTGGTTAAGAATTTTCCCTTCTATTTCTATTTCACACACACATACACAAATCTGCATCAGGGCATTACAATAATTGACCTGTGCTGCCAGGTCGACCAAGCCTAAAATGTGTACCTGGAAATGTCTTGGGAAGTAAAGACAGTTGGTGTGATACTGGCCACACCCACTGAACACCAGTTGGTCCAGAAAAATATGGGTGAAGCACCATATACTAAATCTTTCCTGCTAATGTCACAGATACTATAACATCAAGCACAATTAAAGACAACAATGGTAATACTAACCAGCAGTGTTGTAGAAACTTTAACATTGTAAACCAAGTTATATTCTTGAAACAGCAAACAATATAATTACTAATCCAGTCAATAAGGTGTGGCTATGAAAGATGCTACAAATCAAAAATGGAAGTATAAATAAGTTTTAAAATTTTTTTACAAAATTATTCTGAGTAAAACAACATGAGGGACATTAAATACTTATGTTACACTATTCAATAACTAAAATAAGTTTTAGTCTTCACAATGACAAGCTATGATAAAAAAGTATCCTTTCAGTATGTGTGATTTGGTTTTCAAAGATTATCTTAATTTCTCAAGAAAAATGCTCTGATTACTCACTGACATCACATCAATGTCAGTGCATAAACTTCAATGTGTATGTACAAGAATCACATTTTCCATAAATGTATTATGTGGTGGCTAGATTTGCGAATGTAAAGGCACAATTTGTATAATTTTCACTTGTCCAAGGAAATTTCATGCATGCAATGTTTATGTTGCCATACATGACTTCTATTTCTGTCCTTATATCAGAAGGCTTTATGAACTACACTAAAGCATGTGATCAGGTGAAATACACAGAAATAATTGTAATGTAGGAAATTTAAAACATTGATGATGAAGATATAAGAGAATAATAATTAAAAAACATATATTGACAACAAAATGTAGCTAAACAAATTGACAACCAGTTGAAAACTGTTCAACACATTAAACAAGGTGAGAGACAAAGTTGTGTACTATCATCCAATCTGTTCAATTTGTACAGAGAAATAATGATATCCATACAAGACATGCCAGGAATATCAGTTGGTAGACATAATGTAAACAATCTGCCCTATGCTGATGACAAGGTTATGATCTCTGAACATAAAACATGGTTATAAGAAATGAACTGATATAATTGCAAATGCAAGTAAAAACAAAGGACAGTCTAAATAATAAAAATACAGAAATAATAATTACAAAGCAACAAATGTCTTCCCAAGCAACATCAAAGTGAATGGATCCAGTCTGAAACAAGTTAAAGTATTTAAGTATTTGGGTACATTAATAATAGCAGATGGCAGTTGCATTTACAAAGTTTAATGTAGAATACCCTAAGCAAAAGCATAATTTCCAAGAGAAGAATATTGTCTACAAAATACCGTTGTCAATCAAGGTAAGAAAATGAGTTTCTAAGAGCTATATGGAAGCAAATAATGGACATTTAGCAGATTAGTGATGAATTAATAGAAGCCACAGAGATGTGATTTTATAGATGAATGATGAGAATACTATGGCCAGATTTAAACTGTAATGAAGTTATTTTGAAAGAAGTTAACACAGAAAGAGAACTGGTAAATTACATCAGAATAGGACAGTCCATATTCTTTGGGCATGTTATGAGAAGGGGAAAGCTAGAATACATCATAACAACAGGAAAGGTGGAGGAAGGGGGGGGGGGGGGAATGGATTGGGGGGGGGGATGGGGGATAGACATTCGAACAGCTAAGGCCCCTGGAGTGTTTAATGTTTGTGGCTACGGTTTGCATTCACATTTTCCTCATGTTGGACTGGTAGTGAATGCTTCTGTCGCCATGCTGCCGAGTGAGTGTGTGGCGCGACACTGCGAGCTATGAATTTCATGTGGAACGCTTTTACATCTGTCCAAGCTTGTGTGTAGCGTGAACTGCATGTTCAGAATGATGGTGTCCAGCTGTCGCTGAATTGACTGGTTTGCCTTTTCGGTTCACAAATGCATTTTTCAGGAGACTCCCGGGAGTCATCGCTCGAGCTACGGAGTTCGTGCTTTGTGCTGCGTTTTCAGCGGGTCACCCTGAGGAAAGAGACCGAGCCATATGGGATAAAACCCGGGTCAATGAAGTTTTTCTGGTGACTGCCGATTCCATCGACGATGAACTGTATTTTTCATGGAGGACTTTTGTGTTGGCATTTTGGTGGCGGCATTATGCAGTGTACCTGTGCGGGTGTTGGCTTGCCGAGACTCCTGTCTGTTCCACTTTTCACATTGGGCAGTGAGGAGTATTTTGTGTGATATTTACTGGCACAGGAACGGAGCATAATGGGGACGACCCATTGCCGTGAAGTTGGAACCGCGACTAACTAACTGTACTGTGTATGTATTTAACAAGTACTTTGATAAAACTTATGTATGATAAGAATTGCATAGTACTGGTATTGACTGACAAGTTTAACCATTACATTTAGAATGATTGCCTGAAATATATGACCATATTGATTAGTACTGAATGGGTGTCTGATAGCTACACTGTATGTGTGTCTGACAGACATGACTATAACATTTTGAACTTTCTGACAAGTATAACTACAATACTAGGTACTGTCCAAGAATGAGGTCATAATACTCAAAACATTCTGAATATCTGACAGACCTGGTCATAACACTTTGTCCTAGTCAGATGTCTGATAAGAACTGCAATAAATAACACTTGTTATAGTCTAATAAATGTGATCAAAACATCTGTCCTATTTAGGTGTCTGTCATACCTGATTATAACACTTGGCATTGTCTAGCAGGAATGGCAATACAAACAATTGGTACTGTCTGTATGTCTGATATAAATGGTAATCTACAACACTTGGTTTACTGTCTGGGCGCATGATAAGAATGATAACCAATAACATTTGGTGTGTTGTTTGAATACGTGATATGAATAACAATTAACACTTGGTGTACGGTTAAGTGGCAAATATTTCTACTAAAGTTTTGTAATAAAACTCATTACTATCTGAATGTCTGACAACCATAATTTTAACCGTGGTAATGTTGCAGAAAAATTCTTACATTGGATATAGTGGACCAATTTGAAGTAAAATAGCAACAATTTATTTTACAATCTGAACTTACAACAGAAAACTAACTCATGAACAGTATCATGTCTCAGAAACTGAAATACTCTCGCCACATTAAACATCACAATGATTGGAAAGGAACAGTGATATTAGATATTAAGAAGCATTGTTCCTGGAAGAAGAGGCATCGGCAGACAACATGAAGATGGACACAGGCCGATGCAGGACCTGGGCATGAAAATGGATGAAGCATGAGAGCTGGCATAGGTTCGAGAGCTGTCTTCAGATTGTGATGAGAGCGCATTCTGAAAAGGACCTCCTACATGATGATACTGATTTTTTCGGCGCTCGCTCACTTTTAACTCAAGCATAGTCTATAAACACTACTTCTAGTAGCTGTCTGTCAAAAAGAAACAAAACTTTCAACAACTGCCTATAGTACCTTGCAGTGTAAGACAGGGAGGGGGTCTTGAGCCTGAGGAATTAAGGCCTCTTGCAGTGTAAGACAGGGAGGGGGTCTTGAGCCTGAGGAATTAAGGCCTCTTGCAGTGTAAGACAGGGAGGGGGTCTTGAGCCTGAGGAATTAAGGCCTCTTGCAGTGTAAGACAGGGGAGGGGGTCTTGAGCCTGAGGAATTAAGGCCTCTTGCAGTGTAAGACAGGGGAGGGGGTCTTGAGCCTGAGGAATTAAGGCCTCTTGCAGTGTAAGACAGGGGAGGGGGTCTTGAGCCTGAGGAATTAAGGCCTCTTGCAGTGTAAGACAGGGGAGGGGGTCTTGAGCCTGAGGAATTAAGGCCTCTTGCAGTGTAAGACAGGGGAGGGGGTCTTGAGCCTGAGGAATTAAGGCCTCTTGCAGTGTAAGACAGGGAGGGGGTCTTGAGCCTGAGGAATTAAGGCCTCTTGCAGTGTAAGACAGGGAGGGGGTCTTGAGCCTGAGGAATTAAGGCCTCTTGCAGTGTAAGACAGGGAGGGGGTCTTGAGCCTGAGGAATTAAGGCCTCCTGGCTAGTGTACTTCTAGTAGCACTGGACTGAATTGTGCGTGTGGATTGGCTTTCCCTTTTACCAGTATCCCTCGCCATCAGGCAAACCCACTCTGACTTCAGAGTTTCTTGTCACTTATGTCCCCAAGTCAAGGACGAGAAGTCAACATTTCAGTCCAACAAACTGGTGTAGGGGTTGAACCCCTTACCCTCGGCATGAGCACTCTGGATGTTTAAGAATGCACATTCTTATCCATATGGCCATGCTTACCCCCGATGATGATGCTATCTTAAATGATAAATATGACTTTAACACAAAGTACTACTATCTGATTGTCTAACAAATATGGTCATAATATCTAGTGTGTCCATCTGGCATATGCTACACCTCAGAAATATGACCATAAAACTTGGTATTGTCCAAGTGTCTTAACAAATAGGATCAAAACACTAAATACTATTTGTACAACAAATATAACTATAGCACTATATACAGTCTAAGTGTCCGACAATGTTCAATATAATACTTAGTACTGTCTTACAAGTAAATATGAAGACAGTACCTGATGCTGTCTGAAATAATACAGCAGCGCTCATTCCTGTCTGACAAGTGTAATAAAAGAGCATACACCAAAGTTTCATATGTTTACAGATAAGAAAATTGGTTTTACAGTGACATGAATGAGGTACATATTATACTGTTATTGTTTTTGTTGTATGTATATGCATTTACAAAATCAACTCATCAAAGTAAACTTAACCATAAATATTCAATTGTAAATGTTTGTCATCCATGGATCTAAACTTCAGAAGGGATCTGTTCTATGCTGATGATTTCAACACCATCTTTGGTGAATGCATGCTTTCCAAGTTCCATATCATGAGCAATATCTTCCGTTGGGATCCGACGTTCATAGTAGCGCTCCACACAGGGCAGGAAAAACAACATGGCACCACTTAGAGCTATCAAAGCACCCATCAGGATGAAAGAAATATCATAGCTACCTGTCCAGTCACACAGCCAACCTGGCAACAGAGGACAAGAATGGTTAGATTATAGGCATGAGGTGGAATCAAATAATATCTAGCATCTGTATATCTGGTGTCTCAATTTTAGAATGATAGGTATATATGTCTAGAGATCAGAATACATGTGTTTGTTTGTTTGCGCTTAAAATACAGAACCTCAATATTCTCTACATCTAATATAAGATAAAAGTGACATAGAAAGAATGAAAGAAATGATTAATATCTGCAGCAGGATTTAACAATAGGAAATACAAACAGTTATGTATTTCTAGCTCCTGCAAAAAGATGAGACATACTAAACAGGGACACTGTATTACACTGTATCTGTGTTTAGTATGTCTCATCTTTTCGCAGGAGCTACACATACCTATCTGTTTGTATTTCCTATTAATATCTGCACAAGATGTCATCTCATGCCAGATTATTCAGTCAGAATTCTAATCAGAAGTTTCTATTACTCCCACATTCAAGATTTATGATGTGCTATGAATCTATTATTGAGATTCTTTGGACTTTCTATATCCACACAAGTTGTTTTGACCACCCTTTTGATAGGAAATTCTAGCTGAGAGAACAAGTTAAAGCCTTAGTCTGCCCAGGAGCAGAGTTGTTCACTTTTGTCAATACGTCTATACAAGAATCAGAAATTGATAAGCCTGGCCAGCTCAGTGTGGGCCCTAAAGTGTTGATATCTGTGCTATTTGAAACAAAGCTTTTCTTAATAGAATTTGTGATTGTGCTGAAATTTGAACTTAATTTTATCAGTTTCAAACTGTCTCAGGTTTGGAAAATCCACATTAGTTAAATTTTCTTATCAAATCTGTTCTCTCCCCTGCCTTAACAAGCATTATAGCTCGACAGTTGATGAAGGTGGAAGTTTAGTCCCAACTCTTGGCAACACGTAATGAAATTCAAGAATAACCAAATACAGTTAACCAGTCAGACTGCTACAAAAAAGCTCATAACCATCCAATGGATCGCCAATAAGAGCTATAGGGCTTCATGATTCCATCAACATGCAGAACCAATGAAAGAATCTACCTACTGAAGGCATATGCTAGCTCTGGATAGAAAGGCTAAACAATTGAAAAATAAGAAGTGCTTTACAAAATACAATTAAAACCAAAAAAAAAACTGAGGATGTTGTGGTAACAAACCTTCATAAGCTAACAACAACAAGAAAATGCAACATGGAAACAATGGAGATGGCAGTACAGTGACTGCAGTATGGCACAATATAATAGAATAATGTGAAATGAAAATAAGCAGAATGAAATAAAATATGTCGTACTTAATTCATAGGCTCCAAAAATGAAACAGGATAGATAAGCTTAAGAGTGTGTGCATGTGCAAGTTGCAAAGATGTCATAAATAAGCAATGGTTGTTGTATTATGAATGACCTGCAGCATCTTGTTTCAAACTGTTTAACAACAATATGTTTCCTATATGTGATAATTTAGCAGTGATGTTCCTTTATCATTCTGTAATTTGTGTGTATATTGCATAAACATAACATAAAAATAAAGTGAAGGGAATTTAAGTTTGGGGTAAATATGATTCTGATATATTCTGGCCTAGTGACTGAGGTAGCAATACTATATTTGGAAAACGTTTCCCCTGGAGTGGGGTTGACTGTGATTAACTAATTAAAAGTGAAATTGTCAGTGAAAAGAAAAATCCATGATCCATCCTAGTAGTGGAATTATCACATTCCCTTAGTTTTCCCTCAGGAATTAATCAAGACATATGATTTATCAAAAATAAAGAAGATAAATGATTTTGGAGACAATTTATCACCTATTCAGCATGGGCAGGAATGACGATGATCACAATGTATTGAGTTGAGTTGAGATAAGAACCAATATCACTGCACTCAGGACATTCCCATAGAGCTCTGTCATTTCATTCAACAGCCAGCGAAGAGTCACATACTAATCGTTCCCACTGCTATCTGATTGAAAGTTCTGGTCTTCCCTCTCAGTTTTGAGATTCTTCCAGAACCCCTTGCCAATCCCCTGCAATCTCATTTTTTCCACATATGGGTTCTCAATCTGTCCCCCCAACTTCTCCACCAGTTCCCACAGGCATAGGTAATCTACCACCAAGAGGTGCATTCCCTGCCAGTCTATCAGCCTGTTCATTCTCCCGCACTCCTTCGTGGTGAGGGCAAAAAATCCATATAATTCTCACAATCTGTGTCCTCTGAAGCGAGGTGATCCATTCCACAAGAAACATTTCTTTCTCCGCCTTACCAAGCATACTCTTTGAGTCCATAATTAATATAATGTGTGTTGCAGTGGTCTCCTCTAAAAACTATGTATAGATTAGTGTATTCCCGGGAAGGTTAACCCGGTCAACAAATGCCTGCAGAAGTTGGATGTGTCGGCCTAATGGCGCAAGAACGCAGCTCTGCTGTAAACAGGCACATCGCAATCACGTCCGGAAAAAAAAAACGGATGAACGCAGGAGAAGAAGATTAGTGTATAACCAGAAGAGCTGATTCAAACCAAAATATTAATCCAGATTTTTGGTAAGCCATGTTTCCTTGTTAATGTAAGTGCATGTGCGAAATTACTCTCTGGGGTGTCTCTATATTTACATACTAAGAGTGGGTCACCACTCAGTGTGCATGACCCGGCCATCTGTCACAGAAGTCACGCCATTTTTGAAACTTCCTACCCCACTCATACACTGCTGGACTGACAGGCATGCATCACCATACTGGACCTTCATTCGCCAGTGAATTTCTAAAGGTTTCAACCCTTCACTGAGCAAAATACGGATAACAAAATGCTGCTACTTTTTTGTGCATGTCAAAAGTGGGACGGCCATCTTTAAACTGTCCCTGTGATGTAACCATCTTCATCTGCACTGTGATGTCATGTGCTTAACACTCTTGACATCCTTAACAACAATATTGACAGGTTACAAAACAATGGCATGGTTATTGTCATTTCTAACACACCTTTATGAAGCCCCCTCATAATACTGAGAAGGATTAGTCCTAATAAGGACTTATCCATAGTTTTTTAAATCTTTTCATGCGGTTGTTTTAATGTGTTGAAATGTTGTTCATGTTTTTGAGTCACCGGTGTGCAACTGATCCACATGTGCTAGTATGTTGGTTGTCATGTCTGTTGTCTTGTTTGTGGCCACTGCGCCGTTGTGTGTTTTCTGCATGTTGGCCGTACTTCTCTTGCCAAGGATACTCTGCAGAAGGACTGTGATTTTGTCCATCAGCAGGGCGGAGATATGGGCTACTCCCATGTTCATTTGACATGTGATTTTATTTCTGTTACTGTTTTCCATTCAAAGGCCTTAATATGGCTGACTGCTTCGCTGTCTGTTTGCGGTGCTGTCTTGTCATTGTTGATTGCATTATTTCATCAAAACAATGTATTATGTTGTGAATTTGAAAAAGAAATCGACAAACAATAGGTAGATAAATATGTTGGCTGGTATATTTTGCTGCATTTTGTCAGGTGCGTACTGCAGAGATACATATCATATGATGTTAATAGGTGAATCCATTTCTGTACAGAGTTAGATATATTCATTTCTCACCGAAATATGCAACATGTAGAAACTATCACTAATACTCTATCAACATGCTAACCTCATTTTGGTTCACCGTGTATTGTTTTCTGGCATGAATGACTTTTGGAAATCATATCCTCCATGAAAAATCTCATTTTGAATACTTCTAATATATATTTTTTTTAAATTTTTGCTTAGAGAAGGTGTACCTGCACAGTAAAAAGATAAGTTTGATTTTATGGTTATCATTATAATCTTGTACACAAACAGACCTGCAATGGGCGGGCCCACAAAAGTTGCTGCTCCTTGAAATAAGAGAAGAAGGCCAAATGAGTTGGTCAAATACTCCAGGCCCAAGAGGTCAACAAGTACAATAGAGGTCAAAGATACATAAACACCTGCAGACAAAATAAAGTCAGTAGTTAGAACTTGAAGCCAGTTATGGTGAAGACTAAACTTAATGTCTGCTAAACAAATAAAACCAACCCAAATATTTAATTTTATCCATTAATTATTTGATTAGCAAACATATTGTGACAGAATAAATGTATTACAAGGTTCAACTAGCTAGGGGAATGCAATGCACACAGACATGGCAGTAGTTCGGGACCGAATGCAGGCTGGATCGTATCTGTAATTTATACTATCGGCTGATAGTGAGTGAGCACTCACGGCGGTTCCCCAAAGCAGTACTAACACTTCTACTCTATCCTATCCTCTGATGGTCTGATAAGTTCGAGACTACTAATTATGAGAAGCAGGGGATATTTTATTTCACCAAGATGGGTGAAGGGGGAGGGGGTGAAGTGAAGGGGGCACAGACCGTGTTCCAAATATAATAATGTGGATCCAAGAGGACCCGCTTAACCGTTCAGGATATGATCAAGCCTCTAGGACGGGGTAACTGAAGGGGAAGGGGGGGGGGGGGGGGTGACAGTTACCTTCTACATGGGGGGTGGGGGGGGGGGAAGAGGAGATGCCATGTATACTCATACCAGTGTTTACCTTCTACTTGAGAGGGGGACAGAATAAGTAGGCACAACACTCACACTCAGGAAAAGGGAGGAAATAGGTGTCCTATAAAGGGGTTCGCTTCTACCTGGGATGGAGAACCAGGGGTGCAATGACCTATGATGGCGGAATGAAGAGGGATTGTCAGGGAAGACAAGTATCCCCATTCACATGACCACTAACCCTTAAGTAGAGGACTCTATTATAATAGGGTGAATGAAGAGAGTGAGAAAGAGCGAGTTTTGTCTAAATAGGTTCCTGATGTCACTGTTGCTGCGACGACTGGACCTGTCCAAGTTGGATCCTAGGCCTCCCGAGATGAAGTTGATCAAGGGGATGCCTGATGTATGAAGGTCCAGTTCACTTCAAGTCTTCTCTCTCTCTCTCTCTGCATAACAGGGTAAAGTAGAACATAGTTACTACGTCTACCAAATGCTAAGGGCCTGTCGGCCCCATTCCAGTGTCATGTTCCAATGGGTTGTTGCAGGGTTTTCTCACAAGATCCTCTCATTACAGGGGCGATCTTCTGGTGGTGAAGTCTGAAGAAGCCTGTGATGACCAGCTGTGATGACCAGCTGTGATGAAAGTTGGACCAGCGATAGCGACCGACGCCAGTGACCATGACGCATCCCCAGTGTTGGATCGGCCTATGAAGTGCCCTTCGCCAGTGAATAACCCCAGGTGAAGATCCCTCCATCCAACCCCATTCTTTAGAGTACCTTTCCTCCAAAGTCGGAGAGTGTCTGCCTGTACGGCGAGGAACCACCAGTCTTCACACCAATAAGCCAGACATGGGACAACGGATACTCACGCAAACCTCAGGTCCTTTATGACATCACACTGATGTTGGACAACAGGATGCCTTCATCCGACTTACAGGACTTCACGTTGGAGCTCAAGCCAACGAACACAAGCAAGCAAGTAACTGGAGTACCCACAGGGTAAGAATCATTGTTCTACATATCCCAGCATGACTCACATCCAAGATTACCAGGCCATGATGAGGCCGACAGAGACATTGTCTGATACCCTAACAACAGTGATGGTCCGACGAGAAGGTGCGTCTTCAAGAGTTGTTTGAGATGACGCCTTGAATCTGTGGTGATCCCTAAGTCTGAACAGTGTTTGAGCGGTACAGCTACCACTTGCCGTAGTCCACGAGGTCTACATCAACTTTCCTGAACAGTACGTTATTCAGAAGTCTTCCGATTCCAGATAGTCAACCCTGTCTACCTTTGAAGCCTGACCATTTACCTGAGGAAAGGGTGCCACCTCCTACCAGCTTGCCCCAGCTGGCGCTACTGGAAGGAGGATTCTCAGAAATCTGATGAGCTACCCATGACTACCAGATGGACTGACCTGAACCACAGATGCCCAGTGATGACACCACTGATCGTCTGATGCTCATCTTCTTCATCTATCTGTTATATCCACTGCCTTCATCTCAACCTCTCCTCTTCTATACTCTTCTGTATAATACATTATCTGCTTGTTAATATGATGTTACTTGAGTTGAGTCTTTTGGATTGAGCCCCTAGAGGTAATCGACCCTAGGGTGATTGCGTGAGAGAAAGCAGAGTCCAGGGGCCTGAGGACTAACTACACCCGTGTCGACCAGAGCATGTCCTGAAGTATAAAGTGTAACCATAGCTCAGCCTACCCCACTGATATTGTTACAACTATGTGAAATAACATCAGCTATTATATACAACCCAATTATAATCCACCATTGTTGGATAGGATATAATATGTATTACTTCTATTCTGCTTAATTACCCAGCTCTCTTCTAATAGTTATTTTAACTCTTTCACAAACAGCTATTAATTTAAAGCAAGAGCTCATCCCAGTTGTTTTCTTCTGCCCTTTATCTCCCACAGAGCCATATACCCTCAACCATCTAGTTATTACTTCAATCTTTGTCCCAGACTGGTATCACTGTAACTTATTTAGGCCCAAACAATCATTAATTTAAAGCAACAACTTCCTGGTGCAGAAAATCAAAACATGTACAATTCAACATGGCCCCCCAACCATCCTAGGTCACTCACCAATGAAGATACCAAAAACTGCAGCATAGACTACCATAAGTCTATAATCTCCACCAAAGATAGGACTTATAGCAGTGGCCAGTCCACAAATGGTCAGGGCTGTGTTGTAGAGCATTAATCTGTTGACCCCTGGGCGGTCAGAAAGAAATCCAAAGATCACTCTTCCTGCAGTATTAGCAACACCAATTACTGACAGTAATAATGCTGCCTTATCTTCATCAATTCCAGCTAGTTTGGCTCTGAAAATGAGAAACAACACTGATATTATGTCATAAAGGATGGTAGGCCAGCATCTGGGGGCCAATGTTTCCAGTGCAAGCAAATGCATTTAAAATAATGAAAAGTATCATATCCAATAAATCACTATGGTGGTGATTTCAACGCACAGGGGGAGGAGCTCGAGACTGCACTTGAAACCATTGACCTGATTTGTATCATCAATGGCAGTGTCATCAGGATAGCAAGCTATCAAGGTGATGAGGACAGTGTTATTGACCTGGCGCTGGTTTCTCCTTCACTCACTACAGTGTGGAGATGGGGTGTCCTAGGGTACCACGGCAGCGACCACCACCCTTGCAGCATATTGGTGGAGAAAGACAGAACCAGTCAGCACAAGACAACGGTCAAGACTTTCCAGTATGACAGTACAGGGCAAAATGTGGTGAGTAAAATAAGACGTGACAAGCGCAGAAAGCTTCAGGGCAGGAAAAAAAGCTAGGAGCAGCCACCTTGGTGTAATTTTGAGGTGGAGAAGGC
The DNA here is from genome assembly GCA_963921405.1 of Cepaea hortensis. Taxonomy (NCBI): domain Eukaryota; kingdom Metazoa; phylum Mollusca; class Gastropoda; order Stylommatophora; family Helicidae; genus Cepaea; species Cepaea hortensis. The sequence goes on along the minus strand of OY992883.1, from coordinate 70,031,627 downwards.
CTGGGTTGAAAAGCGTAGCGTTGTAAGGAAATGGCAAAATGCTGAGAAGAACAGAGTTGCCCATCCTAGACCTTGCAGGCAATTAGAAAGAGAGATGCACACAAAAGTAAGCTATTTAAAAAAAAACTGGTTAAGGTGGTTAAAAGTGAAAAATGGGCAGAGGTATGTCAAAGAGTAAGCACAGACAAGTCACTGAAATTGTTCTGGTGACTACATAAAAGCATGAGTGGGGTAGTCAAGAATAAGAGAATTTCTGACTTCCATGGTGCTGACCTCATCCGGCAGAGGACTGATGAGAACAAGGGCAAAGCCCTCTTCAAACGCTATCTAGAGCAGAGCAACCAGACAGACATGAGAGACCGAAATCTTGCCAAGGAGGTTACCTCAGACAGGTGCAAGGCCCAGAGCTTTTCAGATGAAGACAGTGATAGTGAAAGAAATCAAGGCTGTGCATCGACGATTAAAAAACAGCACTCCAGGGCCAGATGGCATAAGATACGACAACATCATTAGGTGTACCGACAACGAGCTAGAGAAACTAGCAGACATGTACAACAACAGTATAGGGAGTGCTAGCATTAAGGAAGAGTGGTTACACAGCTATCTGATTCCCTTGCCGAAGTCTGGCAAAGACCACACAAAAATTCAGGGATATCGAGTAATAACCATGCAGAATACAATAGGCAAGCTGCTGGAGAAGTTAATCGCCAGAAAAATATCAAGCCAGCTAGAGTGGCAAGGTGTTTTCCCACCTACCCTGAGAGGGTACCATCCAAAAAGAGAAACCTGGACCAATGTAGCAGTTGTTGCCCATGGTGTCCATGAAGGTTTCCACTCAGGCATTGAAACCTTTGCTGCAGCGATTGATCTTGAGGATGCCTACAACAGAGTACCATTGGATTTTTTAATGCTTCAGCTTCTTGAACTCAAGATAAGTCCTTTCCTCCTTAGTTGGATCGCTGCAGCCCTCTTCCAACGGAAAGTAGTTTTTAGATATGGCAGTTGGACTTCGGAACCAACAACAATATATCCTGGCCTACCACAGGGATCACCATTATCTCCGGTGCTGTTCAACGCCTACACTGTGAGAATCACCAGCGAGCAGATCACTGGACTGGGGAGAACATTGTCATATGCCGAAGATGTTTTAGTGTATCGTCAGGGTAAGGATAGAGATCAGGTTGCTGTGGAACTACAAACCGAACTCAATCACATAAGTACTTGGTGTGTTGAAGCTGTGGCAATGGTCAACCCAACAAAGGCAACAGTGACATGGTTCTCTTTGAATAACCTTATTGTCAACACTCCAACACCATTAGTAAATCTGTGTTCAGAGACTGTGGAAAGAACGCAGGCAATGAATTACCTGGGTATACGTTTTGATCGAAGCCTTGCTTATAATGAGCACATAGACCAGGTGATAACAAAGGCCAAGTGGGGTTTGGCTGCGATGCAGGTGATGGCGGCAGCAAACTGTGAGCAGCGCCATCTATGTCTTCTATACAAGGGGCTGGTCATGTCTGGTGCTGGAGGTCCCAGGTTCATGCCCCAGTGAGGACCGGGATTATTTTCACGTGGACTGCTAGTAATAACATTTCCACTGGTCTCTGGGTAGTGAGATCGGACGCCTGTGTATTGTTACGCACGTAAAAAATCCCTTGGCAGTTGGAAATCGAAAAAGAGTAGCCTAACGGCACTGCCCGGGCAAAATTTCGAGTTAAAAATCTACCCAAAGTATTTCAGGATCCTCGCCGGTGCTACGGAATTCGTGCACTGAGCTGAGTTTCTCCAGACTCAGGTCTGAGTTAGGAGGAGAACAGAGCACTTAAGGGTTACACCCGTGTGCTGTGATGTTGATCCATCGACAAAACGACTATTCTTCAACAGGTGTGTTCACTTGAGGACTTAGAACCTGGTGAGGAGTGTGTACAAGTGCCAAAAGATTTCTGTACGTCTTTTTCAGTTTGCATCCAACTAGACAGAAAATGCAGACAAGAAAATCTGGCTGCTGTGGAGGTGGAAGTACAAGCATTGATTTTCGAGAAGTCGTTAGACGGTGATGCTGTCATTTACACAGATGGGTCGATCGTCTGATATGTGAGAAGCTCATGGGCCTTTACGGCTCAGGCTGGAGGGAGAATTATGAAGGAGAACTCTGGTGCTTTTGTTGAGACCACAAGTAGCCTAACTATGGAAGTCATGGCAGTAAGTAAAGCAATAACATGGCTCGAGACACAGACATTCACCAGGGCATGTTTCCTTAGTGACTCAATGAGCATGCTCAAGATAGAGATGGGGTGGATCCGAAGAAAGTGGTTGCTGTGTCTGGAGCGGTCTCGGCTGGCAAAGATTAGTTTCATCTTTGTGCCAGGGCATGCGGAAGTACAAGGAAATGAGCGGGCTGACAAGCTCGCAGGTAGGGATACTGTGGAGGGCGGACACGCCATGGACCAGGCTGATATTCTGAATGCTCTACGAGAAGTGAGACTGTTGTGAGAACCAAGTGATGACTGTAAATCTACAACCATGGTCAGAATGCAAGAGCAGCAAACTAAAAGAGGTGTGGCCAAACAAGAACACTATGCAGGAAGCCAAAGAAGAACCAACACAGAACTGGTGTCGTTAGCCGCTACACGCAGCGGAATTTGTTGAGGAGGGGATCCGAGCACTTATGGACTGAATGGTTCAATGTGCAATGAGGGTGATCTGTCGACTAACTAACGAACTATCAGAAAGAGTGCTAAAATATGACATAGATACTGTTCTTCTGTATTGTAATGAATCATGGCATGTGAATGTATGAATTAGGTAGAACTTGCTGGAATGTATGAATTAGGTAGAACTTGCTGGAAATAGACATGTAGTTTCTAAGGCAAATGTAAACACCTTGGACTGCCAGAGTAACCAACAGTGACTGCCTGGAAAAGACTAATGAAAGTACAATAATGTATACTGGTACAAGATAATGACAAATAGCATCCTTTGATCATGTCATGAAAAGAGAGGCACTGGAAAACAATGTGACCACCATTGCAAAGATCAGTGGTAGAAGGAGGGGCAGACAGAGAAAATATGAAGGGATGGTGGAATATCATCAGTGGAATTGATCCAGAACACTAGAGAATGTGATATGCATAGATGCATGAACGCTTATGCCAGTTGGCAGGGCACATAATGATGATATTTTTGAGTGCTTGTGATGGGAGACCATATTCATTGCAGTTAATTGTTAGCAAATTTTATGTTGTGTTATTTTCCTGGGTCATATTTTTCAATTGTTCCCTTTTCAAGCAATTGCAACACCAATAAGCAATCATTAACCTTTAACACTATCATTATCATCATGTGCCATGCTGATAAGCATGGGCAGTCATGTTTTGCCATATCACTCGATCACCAGAGTCGTGGATCAGGTTAGTGTTCCTGTCTCGTCCATGCCACACATGGTCAAGCCATCCAGGTATATACTTCTCTGGCTTCCCCTTGTTCTCTTCCCCTCGATCTTGCCAGTTGTCACCAAGTTCTCAAATTTATTTCTTCTCATAACGGGGCTAAAAAATTGTGACTGTCTACGTCTAATCTCTCTAATCAGTTTATGATTTTCATTTGTTTCTTGTAGGACTTGGTCATTGGTTTTTCTGTCTGTCCATGGTATTCGTTGCATTTCCCTCAGACACCACATTTCCACAGCCATCAGATGTATTTCAGCCTGTTTGCTCATTGTCCATGCTTCACATCCATACAAAAGCACAGGTTCTACGTAGCACCACAATACTCTTTTTCTCGTTGCAAATGACATATTTTTATTGGTCAGTATGTTTTTCATCTTGCAAAAGGCTACCTTCACCATGGCGATTCTTGTTCTAATCTCATATCCCATCAGATGTTATGACTGTCCCGAGATAATTGTACCGATTCACTTGTTGAAGAATATTCCCATTTACTTGTATATTACACTGTGGTATTTCCTACTTCCTAGTGACGACCATAATCTGTGTCTTCTTACAATTTAATTCTAACCCTAGTTGTTCACTGTGTGCAACAACCGCATCTACTAATTGTTGCAGATCCTGCTCATTGTCTGCAATAAAGACTATATCAACCGCATATCTAATGTTGTTGATGTTTCGTCCTCCAATGTTGATTCCTTTCTTATCTTCTACATTTCTGAAAATATTTTCTTTGTACAGGGAAAAAAGATCTGGAGACATTATATATCCATGTCGCGCATCTCTCTTAATAGGCTGATACGGACCTACTTAATCTCTCTGATATAGGCTGATATTGGAAACAACAAGCAGCTTGTTGTTTCCAATATATGTTTTTTTACAAGTTTATGATCTTACCCATCAATTTGTAGATCTGCAAGCATCTTTATCATGTTGACATGTCTTACTTTATCAAAACCCATTGTGTAGTCAATAAAGCAAAGATATAGGTCTTTGTTTACTATTATAGAACGTCCAATTAATGTTCTCAGCATATAAACAGCATTTACTGTATCCTTGCCTTCTACAAACCCACATTGTTCTCCTACTCCGGGTTGTATTTTTTTTTCTAACTATTTGCATGATAATTCTTAGCAAAATCTTCATGATGTGGCTCATTATACTAATTGTTCAATGTTGATCACATTCCAAGGCTCCTGATTTCTTCGGGATTGAATAAATATCAATCAATCAATCATGTGCCATGCCGGAAAGCGTGGGCGGTCATGAATAAATATAGAATTACATAATTCAGGAGGTACATCTCCAGTATCATATATTGAGTTCAGGAGTCTGGTGACCTGGTCTATTCCATATTCTTTTAAGGCACTGATCATTTCTATTGAGATGTTATCTGGACCCGAGGTTTTGCCAGTTTTCATATGGTTAAGAGCATCCTGAACTTCCATCTTCAAAATTGATGGTCCTTCATTATTATCCGGAATATCATACTGTTCTTCTCTTGTATCATCATAATGGTCTTTCACATAATCTGACAACGTATGAAAAATATGATCTTTTTTCTATTATGATTTAGCCATCTTTGGCTTTTAGGCATCCCTTTGATGTGTGTGTTCTTTTGTTAGTGATGTCATTAATTCTTTTGTACATTATTTTGGTATTCCGGGTGTTGTGTTGGTTTTCAATTTCCCTGCAATTTTCCTCAAGCCATGCTTCCTTTGCCTCTTTGCATAGTTTCCCAATTTTCCTGTGATCTCTTAATATTTTTCATCCATTTCTTACATCCCATCATCTTTCTGTAAAAAGATGATAAAAATTATAGCACCTATTATGGGAAATCCAAAGTTCTTTAAAAGCTAACTTATTCATAAGGTAGTTTTAAAACATATATGTATGGATTATACATTCTTTGGTCATATAAAGAGACATGAGGCATTAGAGAGTACATTGTGATGACTGGAAAGATCCACAGTAATTAAAAATGTTCTGTCGGGTCTTAGTCAGATATGATTAAGTTACCGTTAAACCAGTAGATGATACTCTGGTTAGTGCTGAATGTTAAGAGCTCAACAAACCAGGCACTTCATATTGTGCCAACAGCTTTGGGCGGAGGGGTGCAATTGAAAGAGTACAAGTCTTATCCTAGTCCAAGGAAATGCAACCTGAAGACTAAATCTCATGGCAGGACAGACCAAGCCCTAAGCCTTGGTTGGCAACTGGTCTAGCATTTTGTTGATCCGGCAGCTTCTGCAGCTTGTATTGGTGTTACCTTTACTCTGGGGTAAACTAGGCAGGCTGAGAGAGGGATCATGAGGCATGGGCAACACATGGTCTCTACAACTCAGCCCAGGTTTTGTGCTGTGGAGAGATATAACTCCATCCATCGACCCCGCCAAGGGTTGTAGTTATTATGCTTTTTTTTTTAGCTCAATGTAACAAACTACCATCTGTTATCACAGCAAGGTGCCAGTAACAGTAAACATTTGCAATGCTGATGAAGACGTTTTTTTTTCATAAACTGGTTACTGTGTATAAATGTTCAGTGCATTTCTAAGACACTTAAACTAAAAAATCCAAGCAAACCGCAAAAAACATTCCTCTTCAACAAAACCACCTTTTGGGACTACCATCCTATGGCCATATTACCAACTCCATGTGCTACCAAAGCCATTGTGAGAAGCTATGAGAAGAATTCAAGTGCAAAAGATGCCAAATGCTGTCCAGAGGTGTTTGTCTCCCTTTGGACAATTTGCTGGCTCATGCAGCTTGTGGCACCATTGGCCTTGCTTAGCAGTGCGGGTGTGGCATCATGCCTCATCCACCATCTCACTGAACTTGGTGCCAAATGACTTCTTCCTATTTTCAAACATGGAGAATCTGCTTTGTGGATGTTATTTTTCCAATGACCAAGACTTGAAAACTGAACTAGAGATGTGGCTCTGGGTCCAGATTGGGGTGTTCTACAATCAAAGCATCAGATTGATGAAGAAGAAATAGAAGAAGTACATTTACCTTTAGGGTTGATTATGTAAAGGACCAAAATTCACACCAATTTACACATGCATTGACTCCTTCCTACTAAAGTGCAACCTCCCAAATACATTATGTGTTGGTGTGAGAAAGTGAGAGCCTAATTGTGTCACCAAGGACATTCAGGTTATCATTTGCCTGATTTATTTCTCTTATCTCTGGGTTTATCTTCTTTGTTTTTTCCCTATGAAGATATAGACTTAGTTTTTGTGAACTCTCATCAAGTGGGCTTAATTTAACTTGTACCTGGTTTTGAGTGTAAAATAGGAGAGCAAGGTCATAAATGATCAACAAGCTACTCTGTCAAAGTCAATTGGATTTCATTTCTGGCAGCAGTAAAAGTTATTAATTTTCTTATAGATACAATATATGGATACCTCCCTAAAGTTGCCCAATCTCAGATTGTAGGCCACACATGGAAATTCTCACCACAGTGCACATACTCCGTAGCACTGGTGAGGATGCTAATGTGTGTATACCATAATCCTACATACCTTAGTTATTGTTTTCATAGGTAGTTTCTCTCATTTTGATATTTACATTGGGTATCAGCCCATGCAGCCTTCTATTTTACATTTCCAACTGCAAAGGACTTTGAATGTGTGCAGTGAGCACACAGGTCCTTTTGAATTTTTTGTTCTGATCCAAGAAGTCCAGGCATATAATCCACTACTTCAGGATCAAGGGGAGCGCAGAGTACTTAATAAAGGTAGTTCCATAACAGATACTGCCAACTGGATGTGAAATGTTAGGCCTTCATAAAGTCAAGGCCATGACGTATAAGACACATACTCCAGGACATGATGTATAAGACACATACTCCGGGACATGACGTATAAGACACATACTCCAGGACATGATGTATAAGACACATACTCCAGGCCATGACATATACAACACATACTCCAGGATATGACGTATAAGACACATACTCCAGGACATGACGTATAAGACACATACTCCAGGCCATGACGTATCAGACACATTCTCCAGGACATGACGTATAAGACACATACTCCAGGACATGATGTATAAGACACATACTCCAGGCCATGACATATACAACACATACTCCAGGATATGACGTATAAGACACATACTCCAGGACATGACGTATAAGACACATACTCCAGGCCATGACGTATCAGACACATTCTCCAGGACATGACGTATAAGACACATACTCCAGACCACAACGTATAAGACACATACTCCAGGCCATGACGTATAAGACACATTTTCCAGACCACGACGTATAAGACACATACTTCAGGCCACAACGTATAAGACACATACTCCAGGCCATAACGTATAAGACACATACTCCAGGCTACAACGTATAAGACATACTCCAGGCCATAACGTATAAGACACATACTCCAGGCTACAACGTATAAGACATACTCCAGGCCATGACGTATAAGACACATTCTCCAGGCCACGATGTATAAGACACATAATCCAGGCTACAACATATAAGACATACTCCAGGCCATGACGTATAATACACATTCTCCTGGACATGACTTATAAGACACATACTCCAGGCCACGACGTATAAGACACATTCTCCTGGACATGACTTATAAGACACATACTCCAGGCCACGACGTATAAGACACATACTCCAGGACATGATGTATAAGACACATACTCCAGGCCATGACGTATAAGACTAGTGATCAGTTGCCTTCATCATCACCTTTCCTTCCTGGACAATTCACAGAAAACTGTCTGGTACCCATGTTTATAAGGATGGGTCAGCCTCAGAGCTGTACTGGTCAGCCTCAGAGCTGTACTGGTCAGCCTCAGAGCTATACTGGTCAAGAACAAATAATGGGGATTGAACCTGCTGACCACTTTTCCACAGCAATGGCATACCTATTTTTCCAACAACAAAAAACCATAGTTCCACAGCAGTCATTTGTACTCTGAGCAATATTGATTTTTGTGGAGCATTGATTGCATACAATGAGAAGGAAAATAATCTTGAACTCTTTGCATTTCTAGTGTTACATAGAAATAAATAGGACATGGTCATTAATGAATTGAAATATATCTACTGTTTATAATATAAAAACCATGATGATGATGATAACACGAGCTCACCTGTCAGGTAAAAAGATAAAAGGCATATTAAAGCCTATGCTGGTGAAGAAGTTTGAGAAAGCAAACATCAAAAACACTGGGTTCTTTAATAAAGAGAATGAAAGCAAGTCTTTTGTTGCAGTTCTGAAATCTTCTGATACACCACAGCATCCATCAGCATTCTTCTCTCCCTTGTTTGAGGTCCTCTCAACTTCCTGCCCATGAGCTCCAACAATTGTAGCCTTATAAACATCGGGCTGTGATCTGTACATTGGAATATTCTGTAAGCTGCCACTGTAGAAGATATCTTTACGATGTAAAGGTGACACATTACCGGAGGAACCATGAGATGACTCACTGTGTCTATGGCTTCTTCTCCTTGGCATTGTGGTACTTTGTAGTTGAGATTGTTCATCTGGCACTTTGTTCAAGGCACTGTCTGAAAGTGCTAAACTGGCCATGTTATGGCATCGGTCTGTACTTAGTCGACAATTACTAGCACTGAGTTGATATTTGTTATTGCCCTTTTCAGTATCACCAGAAAAGTCTTTCGAACCATCAACTGTTTCAAAAGATGGTGTTCTGTTGAAAATTTCTATGTTTTCAGAATTGTCTTTCATTACTTTAGCTGCTGTACCATTGGGCAAAACATTCAATGCTTGCATACTGGTAATAATATCATAAGCCTCTGTTGTTGTTAGAGTTTTATTACCATCTCCATCACCATGACCTTTGTCAACACTGAGTGGCCTAGTGCTCAAAAGCTCCACTGCTTCAATGCTAATAATATCACCCCCTTTTAGTAATTCTGCCTCTTCCTGATCTGTATTACTTAAGAGTGTATCACTTTCAGCTTCAGCTGAATCTTTTCTGGCAGGGGTCCCATTTGACTCCAGGGGTCGAAAGATAATGCCGCAGACAACAATGTTCAGGATGATGCCACCAAGAATCATCATGGCCCCCTGCCAGGAGTACTCATGCACAAGTAACTCCGTGAAAGGTGCCAGTATGAAAGTTCCAAACCCAGACCCACAAACAGCTAGGCCTGTAGCTAAAGAACGTTTTTTCTCAAAATACTGCGCCACACACACAATTGCTGGGAGGTAAATGAGGCCAAATCCAATTCCTGCAAGTAGAAGAGAAAGGTGCAGAGTGGTTAAACTGGTTCCTAGCGAGTACTCTCTGACACAAAGCTCAGTTAAATGTGCTAGTACTAACATTACAAAAAGAAAACTTAACCTGCACAGTTCGCGGAGACTGCACTAGCCATGTGGCCTTAATTCCTCAGACGCAAGACCCCACTGTCCTACACCACAAGATACTGTAGGCAGTAAATGACAGTCATTCATCATCATTCACGATGAGTGACTAACATTACTTTCAATGTGCCAGTACTAACATTATTTTCAATGACACAAATGATACACCATATTTTCATGACATAGCTCATGTTATACACAACAAATCACAAAATGTGGATGTTAGAAACATATCTAGTTGTCTTATGAAAAGTATCTGGTGTATGGAGTTTACAATGAATATATGAGACGGTTCTTAGTATAGAATCAGTCCAGAATGGTACATGGAAGTCAGTCAAGGATCCCTTTCTATGCCTTCAGGCATACAGGTTATAAGGTGCTGGCTCCATGGTTCTATAAATCAATTATAAGTATTTGATGGGTGAAGGGGCCAATATCATGCCAGCTTCCTTTACTTCCCACAACATTTCCTGGTACAAATTTTAGGCTGGGTCAACTTGGAAGTCCAGATCTAATTTTTTTTAAAAATCGAGTGGACAGAGATTCAAGCTACCGGGTCAGCATGCTAGCCACTGAACCACTGTGGCTCCAGAGCAGAACGCATGCTTGGCTGCTAGAATTGTTCACCTCATCATGAGTTCCTTAGTACAGAATGAGCCAAGTAAAGTATTTATGTTAAATTGTTATCATTGTCCATAATATTATTTGCTCCTTAGTATAGAATGAGCCAGCCGGCTTCGTGGCTTAGAGGTTAGTGACTTTTCTCCGTAATCTCGTATACTCTCGTAGGTAACGTGATGACGGTGAGAATCAGCAGTTGTTCGAATTGCATTGGTAACTTACGGGGTATGTGAGCTGGCCGCTCAGAAAGCAATGGCAAACTACTGAGCGTAATCTTGCCAAGAAATCAACATACAGCTGAAAGATGCTGGTGTTGACAGCGATGTCTTGTAAAGGATATGCACACAAAAAAAAAAAAAATAGAATGAGCCAAGTAAAGTATTTACCTTTAGTTACTATCATTGTTGATCTTATTAAATGATCCTTAGAACGAAATAAGCCAAGAAAAGTACACGAGCTTGGTGTTTTGTCATTCTATAGTATGTTCCTTATTATACATCCATCATGTGCCATGCCGGTAAGCATGGGCGGTCATGTTCTGCCATCTCACTCGATCACCAGAGTCGTGGATCAGCTCCGTGTTTCTGTCTCGACCATGCCACAAGGCCAAGCCATCCAGGTACTTGCTTCTAGGTCTTCCCCTTGGTCTGTTCCCCTCGATCTTGCCAGTTGTCACCAAGTTCTCCAAATCATTTCTTCTCATAACATGCCCAAAAAATTGTGTCTGTCTACGTCTAATGTCTCTAATCAGTTTACGATCTTCATTTGTTTCTTGAAGGACTTGTTACTAATGAACTGTCCATGGTATTCTTTATTATAGACTGTGTCAAATAAAGTATTTGTTTGGTTGTGGCATTGTTCATTGTGTGAACTGCATGACGTAGAATGAGTGAATTGCAGTTTCTTGAACCATGCTCACATAATGGTCAATGTGCTCATTTGCCAATAGAGTTATCAGAGTCCACATTAGTGGCAAGATGTGTTTATCTGGCCATGGGTTGACCCAACCTCGTACAACTGGTGTCAGAGGTGCCTCTAAACTATGGAGATGTCAACAAGCTCAAACTGACTGTTACATTAATTGGATTTATTCACATTGATGTGTGAAGGTACTTGGAAAAGCTAACCCAGTTAACATATGCCTGTTGACATATATGTTAGCCGAAAGTAGGAAATATACCAGCTCTGCTGTAAACTGACATAACTCAATTACAACCAAGGAGAAGTATCAGATGAATGAAGAAGAATAAAAAGAAAACATCTGATGCAGTATGAAGAAGAAGAACAGATGTCTCTGGAAAAAGTGGATGAATCTGATGTTATACTGGCCACAAGTATCATGTCTGATAAATAAAACTTGAAACAAATTACAGTACATGTTATAGATCTGTGAAGGGACTTTATATATTTATAGAGTGACTGTTGTCAGCCAAGGTCTTATGGAGTTATTTCTGCCAGCCAAGGTCTTATAGAGTGATTGCTGTCAGCCAAGGTCTTATAGAGTAATTACTGTCAGCCAAGGTCTTATCGAGTGATTAATGTCAGCCAAGGTCTTATAGAGTGATTGCTGTCAGCCAAGGTCTTATGGAGCGATTGCTGTCAGCCAAGGTCTTATCGAGTGATTACTGTCAGCCAAGGTCTTATAGAGTGATTGCTGCCAGCCTGGGTCTTATAGAGTGATTGCTGTCAGCCAAGGTCTTATAGAGTGATTGCTGTCAGCCAAGGTCTTATAGAGTGATTACTGTCAGCCACAATCTTATAGAGTGATTGCTGTCTTATAGAGTGATTACTGTCAGCCAAGGTCTTATAGAGTGATTGCTGTCAGCCACGATCTTATAGAGTGATTGCTGTCAGCCAAGGTCTTATAGAGTGATTGCTGTCAGCCACGATCTTATAGAGTGATTGCTGTCAGCCAAGGTCTTATAGAGTGATTGCTGTCAGCCACGATCTTATAGAGTGATTACTGTCAGCCAAGGTCTTATAGAGTGATTGCTATCAGCCAAGGTCTTATAGAGTGATTGCTGTCAGCCAAGGTCTTATAGAGTGATTGCTGTCAGCCACGATCTTATAGAGTGATTGCTGTCAGCCAAGGTCTTATAGAGTGATTGCTGTCAGCCACGATCTTATAGAGTGATTGCTGTCAGCCAAGGTCTTATAGAGTGATTGCTGTCAGCCACGATCTTATAGAGTGATTGCTGTCAGCCAAGGTCTTATAGAGTGATTACTGTCAGCAGCAATAGTCTTATAGTGTTATTTCTGTCAGCCACGATCTTATAGAGTGATTACTGTCAGCCAAGGTCTTATAGAGTGATTACTGTCAGCCAAGATCTTATAGAGTGATTACTGTCAGCCAAGGTCTTATAGAGTGATTGCTGTCAGCCAAGGTCTTATAGAGTGATTGCTATCAGCCAAGGTCTTATAGAGTGATTACTGTCAGCCACAATCTTATAGAGTGATTGCTGTCAGCCAAGGTCTTATAGAGTGATTACTGTCAGCCACGATCTTATAGAGTAATTGCTGTCAGCCAAGGTCTTATAGAGTGATTGCTGTCAGCCACGATCTTATAGAGTGATTGCTGTCAGCCATGATCTTATAGAGTGATTGCTGTCAGCCACAATCTTATAGAGTGATTACTGTCAGCCATGATCTTATAGAGTGATTGCTGTCAGCCACAATCTTATAGAGTGATTACTGTCAGCCAAGGTCTTATAGAGTGATTGCTGTCAGCCAAGATCTTATAGAGTGATTGCTGTCAGCTATGATCTTATAGAGTGATTGCTGTCAGCCACAATCTTATAGAGTGATTGCTGTCAGCCAAGGCCTTATAGAGTGATTGCTGTCAGCCAAGATCTTATAGTGATTGCTGTCAGCCACAATCTTATAGAGTGATTGCTGTCAGCCACAATCTTATAGAGTGATTACTGTCAGCCTAGGTCTTATAGAGTGATTGCTGTCAGCCAAGATCTTATAGAGTGATTGCTGTCAGCCATGATCTTATAGAGTGATTGCTGTCAGCCACAATCTTATAGAGTGATTGCTGTCAGCCAAGGCCTTATAGAGTGATTGCTGTCAGCCACGATCTTATAGTGATTGCTGTCAGCCACAATCTTATAGAGTGATTACTGTCAGCCAAGGTCTTATAGAGTGATTGCTGTCAGCCAAGATCTTATAGAGTGATTGCTGTCAGCCAAGGTCTTATAGAGTGATTGCTGTCAGCCACAATCTTATAGAGTGATTGCTGTCAGCCACAATCTTATAGAGTGATTACTGTCAGCCAAGGTCTTATAGAGTGATTGCTGTCAGCCACGATCTTATAGAGTGATTGCTGTCAGCCAAGGTCTTATAGAGTGATTGCTGTCAGCCACGATCTTATAGAGTGATTGCTGTCAGCCAAGGTCTTATAGAGTGATTGCTGTCAGCCACAATCTTATAGAGTGATTGCTGTCAGCCATGATCTTATAGAGTGATTGCTGTCAGCCACAATCTTATAGAGTGATTACTGTCAGCCAAGGTCTTATAGAGTGATTGCTGTCAGCCAAGATCTTATAGAGTGATTGCTGTCAGCCATGATCTTATAGAGTGATTGCTGTCAGCCACAATCTTATAGAGTGATTACTGTCAGCCAAGGTCTTATAGAGTCATTGCTGTCAGCCAAGATCTTATAGAGTGATTGCTGTCAGCCAAGATCTTATAGAGTGATTGCTGTCAGCCAAGATCTTATAGAGTGATTGCTGTCAGCCAAGATCTTATAGAGTGATTACTGTCAGCCACGATCTTATAGAGTGATTGCTGTCAGCCAAGGTCTTATAGAGTGATTACTGTCAGCAGCCACAGTCTTATAGAGTTATTTCTGTCAGCAAAGGTCTTATAGAATGATTGCTGTCAGAAGCCACAGTTTTATAGAGTGATTGCTGTCAGCCAAGGTCTTATAGAGTGATTGCTGTCAGCCACAATCTTATAGAATGATTGCTGTCAGCCACGATCTTATAGAGTGATTGCTGTCAGAAGCCACAGTGTTATAGAGTGATTGCTGTCAGCAGCCACAGTCTTATAGAGTTATTTCTGTCAGCCACGATCTTATAGAGTGATTACTGTCAGCCACGATCTTATAGAGTGATTGCTGTCAGCCAAGGTCTTATAGAGTGATTACTGTCAGCAGCCACAGTCTTATAGAGTTATTTCTGTCAGCCACGATCTTATAGATTGATTGCTGTCAGCCAAGGTCTTATAGAGTTATTTCTGTCAGCCAAGGTCTTATAGAGTTATTACTGTCAGCCAAGGTCTTATAGAGTGATTACTGTCAGCTAAGGTCTTATAGAGTAATTGTTGTCAGCCATGATCTTATAGAGTGATTACTGTCAGCCAAGGTCTTATAGAGTGATTGCTGTCACCCATGATCTTATAGAGTGATTGCTGTCAGCCAAGGTCTTATAGAGTGATTACTGTCAGCCAAGGTCTTATAGAGTGATTTCTGTCAGCCAAGGGCACAAGGATATGTAAGATTATAAGCAACAACCTGTCAAAATTCCAGCAGTGAAGTACAAATAGTAAAGGTTGGGTGCCCAGACACTGATGACAAATCCAATTGCTGCGATGATAGCTCCAATAATTGTGACTATCCTACATCCATAGCGGTTGGTTAGGGCACTAGATATGGGACCTGGAGGAAGAGAACAAAAATATTGATGGCAACAGCATTAATGATGACAACATTAATTATAAGAACATTTTTAAAATTTAATTAAAAGATGGGAAAGATTCAGTATCTTGAAAGACAGTACAGCCAATTAAATGATAAGATGGAGGTAAGGGAAGTAAGAGTTAAGAGACTGAACAAATGTGATGATTGAGTGAAGAAATGTAAAGATAAGAAAAGTGAAGACAGAGTTAAGAAATACACAGACACAGAGGGAGTGAATAAAGAGGTGGTATTATACATCTATTTTAGTAGCAATGTAGACGCCGACGGGGAAACAAATACAGATATTAAAGTTAGAACATAAAAATCAAAGAGGAGCTTTCATAAATCAGGAAATTTGTGGAAGTTGAAATAACGAACAAACAAATGAAAAAAGAAATAAACCTTATTTTCAAAGGGTTTAGAATTGGGCACACAGGCCCGTCTGACATTCTGCCCATCTTATTATAAATAAAGAAATTAAATATGGCACAAAACTTGGACTATTTAAGTCTAATGTTAAATCAATACTACTGTTTACATCAGAAACACGGAGAACAACTAAAAGAATTACAAATAAACTACAAACATTAATCATTTCAAAACAATGTATTCCCTTAGTGAATTTAAACACAGAAGCAACAAGCAATGTGTTGCATGATTTTTGCCTGGCATGATTTGCTGCATCTCATCAGGTGCATACTGCAGCACTATTTATCATATGAAGTGAATAAATGAATACCGTATTTTACGGGGTATAAGATGCACTTTTTTCGTCAAAAAATTGCCTCCAAAATTCAGGTGCGTCTTATACTCAAAATTAATTAAATTTTTTTTTTTTTAAATTGCTTAAAAATTAAGGTGCGTCTTATAGTCCGTAGCGTCTTATAGTCCATAAAATACGGTACTACTTTAGCTGAAACACTTAAAACACATAGTCACAAGTATTGTTTGAATGTGGAGCTTCTGTTATTTCCATCGTAGTTTCAAATTTCATAAAAACTCTTTTTGTTTACACAAAACTGACTGGAAGTGCCTAATTGCTAACACCTCACTCTATAAACTATATTCGAGTAATCGTTTCAGCATTCGTGAACATTTTGAGCAACCTCCAAAGATACCTGCAGAGATTTGACTACGGCAGGCAGTGCAATTAACAGCATAGTTACAATTCTTCACTGGGGCTTTCAGTGTGTCTAATATCATTTGTTCATTTCATTTTGCCTGAGTTGAGCTCACTACAAAATATTTTCTTTGGATGCAGTTAATTTGATATTTGGACAACATCCAGAGAGCGACAGATGTGTGGTTTGTGAGGGAAATAAAAAAAAATATAAAGGACTAAACAAAAAAATAAATAAGTAACAAAGTGAGCAGTCCATCAATCATCATCATCATCCAGTGCCTTGCCGGTTGGCAGGGTGATCATGCCTCTCCACAAATTACGATCTCCGACGTTAAGGATCAATTCGTGTGTTGACTCCCTTCCGTGCAATAAGAAGACTGTCAAGAATTCTCTGATACTGCCTTCCTCTATCGCTCTTTCTGAAATACTTTCCGGCTGTTACAATGTTCCAGTTTTGTCTTCTCATAATGTCGCCAAAAACAATGACTGCCTCTTTCTGATGTTTGTGATAAGTTGTCTTTGAGACTCAGCTCCCTTAAAGCATCTTGATTGGTCTTTTTGGCTGTGCAATTAATTTTCAGCATTCTCCTATAAAACCACATCTCCAAGTCTTCCAGGGATTTTTTGGCCTGTTTACTAATTGTTCATGATTCACAGCTATAGGGCTTCTATAACAGGAGGAACATACTGGCGTCTGAGGTCGATATGTCCGACTGCAAGTGCAGGCAATAAGAATAATGATGCCAGTGCAGTTTGTAATTGTGAGCGTTTATGTGTATAGCGGGAAGGTCGACGTTCGACAATGGCAGAGATTGTTCGTTATGGAGGAACTATACAGATTGGAAGACTTGAAAAGGTACAAAACGAAGCCATGCGCATCATTTTGGGCTGCACGAGAGACACCAACTGTGTAGCAATGAGATACCTCCTTGACTTCCCGACCATGAACCACAGGATCAAGATCTGGAGAGCTCGTGCATACTTAAAAATAAGTGCAGATGAGCAGCACCCTCTGCATGAGGATATATTCAGAGAAACGGGCGACAGGCTAAAGAGGGCCAAATCATGGATGGGTCGGGCGGAAGATGCCATCAGACAGGTCTGCAGTCCTACCAGTATCAACCTCGGCAAGGAATGGGTGTCTGTGCCCCAGTTTTTAAGTGTACCTTCTCCTGCATTATCACACTTGACAGACGGTGCAGAGAGCAGAACCCTGCCGCTGTCAATGCAGAGGTCAACGTGTTCATCTATGAACACTCAGACAGCCCCAAAGTGCTCATCTATATGGATGGATATGTTGTAAAGCAGCAGAGAAGTGCGTGGGCATTTACAGCCCGTTCAGCGGGCCGAACCGTTCAAGAATCCAGTGGTGCCCACTCCTTGACCACGAGCAGCATGATGATGGAAGTGATGGCAGTAACACAGGCTTTCATATGGCTAGAATCACAGCATTATACCAACGTGTGTGTACTAAGTGACTCAATGAGCATGATTCAGAAGGTTGATGCAGGATCTGTGCGTAGACAGTGGACTGATTTGCTGCGAAAGTCTGTTGTCCATAAGGTCACCTTCATCTTTGTCCTGTGACATGCTGGAATTGAGGGAAATGAACGAGCTGATAAACTGGCTGGCTCTGCATCCCCTGCAGATGGCCAGCCCATGGATCGTGCCGATGTTATTAACACCTTAAAGAGATGTCGAGAATAGAAGACTTTGATGTCAGTGAATCTACATCGTTGTCCAGGATGAGAGACTTGGGAGTAAGAATTGGCGCGGCCAGAGACAAGAGGTACATCAGGAAAACGGGAGGCCTCGTCAACCAACACAGAACTGGCACTATGCTGTGTAGCATCGGAGGCAAGGGATAGTGATTGAGAATAAGATACGGAAATTGTGGCAAACAAGACAAGAAGAGTTAACCTAGAAGCGACATAATACGCAAGTTGCTAGATGACGTCACGGCGTACTACGTCACTAACTTTAGTTAGGTTTTTAGAAAGATTCATGGAGGCGGTCGCATAAATAACAACACTGGAATATGAACGCAAATATCCAGCAGAAGGACATAGCGAACATGCCATCTAGTACTCGAGGAAGATAAGGACAAGGGGCATAGTCTGCATTACGGACGACTGTCAGAAGATGAAGATATAACACAGAGAAAGTGAGAGAAGCATACTGCATCAGGACTTGCCAGTCGTTTGTCAAATAGAGGTCATGGCATCAACACACACACATAGCTCGGCGTAAGTAATTTACTCGTCATTCATAAAAATAAGAAGGTGGAATCAGACTCTACACTGAACATTGAATATTTATAAATGATTATTAATTATTTTTCACCGGCCCTCCCATCAACATGGGAACGGTAACGTTGTTACATTGCATGGACGATTGCCACTAATAAAGTTATAATTGAGGAGGAACGCCAGCGTTGCTGAACTCATTTTCGTTGACATTGATGCTGGCTCCTTTAGAGCCTCAATGTTGTTTTTTGGCTAGACAGCGAGCGGAATATTAAAGGACAAACAGCATAGCACACTATTAGCCACCAGACGCTGATGCATATGCTGGGGGGGGGGGGGGGGGGGGGATCTGAGCACCTATAGACCTGTCCGGAGTGCAATGAACTCTTTTTCTAAAGTTCATCAGTATGCATATAAAAGCCACAAACTTATTACAGAAATTAAACGTTGGCAGTCAAGACTGGGATGACCAGTCGATATACATTGGCAGAGATGTTATAGAGTAAATCGGAGCACCTATATATCTGTGAGGAGTGTGATGATCCTCACTAATGAGTCAAAATTGTTTAGCTTGAAAACCCAGTGACAACTGGCATATTTTGAAGGCTTAGGAACAGAAGAAATATAAAGATATAAATATCTCTGTGGCCAAAATGATGTAGTAGGGGGAAAAAAAACAGTCCAAGAGACTGTAGATCGTGAAATATGGCAAACCCTTTCATGGAAGATGGGAAACGGGTTGTGAGTTAGGAAGGTTTTTGAATATGGAGTTAAGCTAGAAATATCTATGAATATGGTGGTGAACTAGAAATATATTGTTTACATGTAACGGTGCCGCAGTAATCAGAGATACTATCAGTCATCATGTTTATTTGCAACAGCTGGCAAATGTGTAGCGCCACGGTTGTGGAAATTTACATATTATTCGCTTGGTTGAAATTTTCACAGGGCGAAAACAGCACGTAGTGTATTGTTGTAATTGTGTTTTAGTGGGTGTGCATGTGTTAAATTTAAACACTGGTAAATACAGGTCGACTGGAACAATGTGTGAAGCAGTAGGGAGGAGAGAGGTGTCAATGGAGAAATAGATGCTGGATTCCAAACTTTACTTTGGAAATATTATTGGGGACATAGAATACAAGAACTCTTAGAATACAAGGTCTAACCTACATTAAGCTCTTACCAGGTGTCTGCCCCTGGACCTATTATTTTTAGAAAGTTTTTACATTTCTTACATGAGCAAGCACTCAGGACTTTCAGTTGTAAATGGACACCCTATTACTCTGCCACAAATACATGTCACTGGAAAACTTTTGAGGACATCAATGTAAACCATAAAGCATATTGCAGATACAGACTGGCAATCACAGAATGGAGCATAAAGTAGAGATGGTAAAACTGTAGAGGAAATGTAAAGGACCGATTTCTATGCCAAGAAGTGCATTTGGTATGGGTGCTAAATAAGTTAAACTAAAGGACCCCTTGACACACATTAGACGCATCGGGCACATGGTGCTAGAACCATGTTTGTATAGACCAATCAGCACTTGGTGTGTGATGTGATCGGGAATGTGCCGGCTAACTTGACTTCCTGATGCATTTCTTGGTTCCCACTTTTGGCTGGATCGACCAGGCAGTCCAGGTCAATTTTACAAATCTGCCCTTATACGGATTCGAACCTATGATGACCGGGTTGAAAAGCGAGCACAGACCCACTACACCAATGTGGTTCCCATAGGTGTTAGCTCCAAAACTGTATAGACTACTGGGCACTCGCCTGCGGATGTGATGACTATTGCATAGGTTGTCTTTACTTCCGAGAAAACTTTCTATTACTCATTTTACTCTGGGTCAACCTGGGAAAACACTGCCTTAAGGGAGATATGAATACATAACCTACAGGCTGGCAGGAAAATGTGTTAGTTGCTGCAACATGGTGGATCCCATAATGCTCAAGATAAGATAAAACTTGAAAGCTATAGTTACATTCAAATTTGAACATGCCACAAAATGATGACATTATCTGGCTGAAATAACAAGTACCTCGAAACATGGCCAATTATACACATATACATACACATGTATGCATGTGCACACACACACATACAGCTGAAAGGATGTAATTCGCCTGATCTATCATCCTGAATTCGGACATGATTCGTACCCAATTATTTTATTTAAAGAGCTATAGCTGTCAGAAATCTATATTGATCGAATAACAAACACATCCAACCATTATGCTACATCCAGTATTTTATAAATATTTACAAACAGGTTTGTTACTTTAGCCAGACATCAATAAAAAGTCTATCTTACAAAACAGGTACTTACCCACAGTATAAGTACCTACAAAACAGGTACTTACCCACAGTAAACGTTACGGCTGGTTGTAAGGCTCCTATCCATGAGACAGCTCCACGGCCTGCCTTGAAGTAGTCTACAAACTCCATTAGGAAGACACCAAAGGAATAGGTGATGCCATCAGCAATAACATGGATAAGAAAAGATGATAGTACTACCATCCATCCCCAGCCACCATCTGGAGGAGTTACGTAGTCATCCACTTCTCCGGACGCATTTTCCAAGTCACCACTTTTGTCTCTCTGACCAATTCTCTCCTGCTTCTTCTCAATGGGAGAAAACTGACCTTTTCCCATGATTCAATGGTGTTGTGGAAAAGTACAAAATGATGCTCGGCTCACTGTTGGAATAGGTTAAGTGGCACTAGACGTCGATGGCAGAGACAAGCCCACAAGAAATTGATTGTTTTCCAAGTATGCAGACAATGAATACTGACTATGAATGTGAACTGTAAATATGACTTATTAAGGTTAAACACAAATATTGATAACTTTCATGACTGCTGATCTTTCCTTTCTTATCACTTGTTGAGTCCTGATTTACAACCATGGACATGAGCCTGTTGCTATTTCTGTTATAATACACACTATCCTGGAAAGAAAATGACTAATATTCTAAAACAATCAGACACTTTGTCGTAAGCACACTGTCTAAATAATGTTTCTATGGGATGTTCGACAGCTGGATGTCCAATAAACCAATGTCTTCCTAACTAATCAGAGTTTGAAGTTTTCTTTACTTTATCCAGTGATTTAGAAGTGCCCAGTAATGCAGGCAGTATCATGAACTCCCGAAAGCATCCATTACTTCAATAACAAAGGGTTGAGATGTAAATGCTGCGACCAAATTTAGAAATTGTACCTGAAATATAAAAAAAGGAATGTTATTATTTTTGTGTGTGCTCCATCTAGTTAATGTGTTAACTAATTCTATGCTTGTACTGCATTAGCAAGTTCTCTGCCAGACAATTGTTACCTGAACCCATTCTGTCCTGGCTGTTTCCTTCAATCCAAGAGTCAAGAGTTATTACTGCCACTGCTTCTACCTACATCTATTGATAGTTTCACTCCATCAGGCACTGACAGTTCCTATATCTATGGTGGTGATGAAAATATGGCTATCAGTGCCCGTGTATGGTTTGTACAGTGCATAGATTCACAGCTGTTTGTACAAATTCTGTCATCTACCTCAAGTTATCAGTCATCTGGTATGTATGTAAAAGTGATCATTGTGATAAGTGATATTGTCTTCCGATATGTGTGAACAAGTGATTGCTCCTTCAGTATATATCACAAGTGATCAGTCTACTAGTAGATACATATGAGCCATCAGTCTACGTCTATTTTTTGAAATGACTAATGAAGAAGAAAGAAATACCACAATGTAATATTGACAGCAATCTTTCTGATAACTGAAAGGTTGCTGTCAAATACCAAGATTACAAACCACTCATACTGATGAGGAAGGCATGTGGAAACCACCACATTATATGTACAAAATGAGTTTATCAACATTCACAAATCAGAAATAGAGGACTGACACGTACAGAAACTGCTAGCAGTCTTTGAACTTAATAACTCAAGATGCCAAGATCAGGCCATATAAATTACACGCGGAATATGCCATGCAACCGCATTTAATACAATGGTGATACGATCTGGACATGCGCGCTTAGGCTTAGGACTATTGCTTTCGTTTTTGTACTGGGCCACTTGGGGGAGAAAGGGAATGAAAACTGAGGTGCTTTAGCGGATACTGCGAATAATGTGGAGGGTTCGTTAAAGGACTGAAGATAGATCATTACTTTTCAAATATCTCAAGGAAACTGCCAATGTCAAAGATGAGAGTATTGGGGTCAAGTAGGGAGATGCAATAACTGAAGGACTGGTACGGGACAGAAATAGACTGCCGAACCAACACTGGACTGAAATGATCAAACTCCACACTTGTAGAAATTTGGAGGAAATCTGAGCAAGTTGGGCTTATCCGATGAGCAGTGAATATAATCTAATTTTATAGTACGAACATCAAATACAATGAATTATAATTATGTCAGAAAAAGAATGAATATGGAATACTTCGAAATAACTTTGATACGTTGCGAATCGCGGACCATTTACAAACCAGACTGGAAATTCATTCAAACTTGATAGACTTGCGTATACAGACTGAAATTACAATACCCTGGACAGTGAAACTGAGTGGCGATGGTGATCTCAGAAAGAGCACGGCATAAAGGAATCACCTCTTTAAATATATAAGAAGGATGCGGTCAGCATTCGTTGGTCAGATCATTAGTGGAAAGAAACTGCAATGCAGTGCACGCAGTAACTGTTAAGATTAGCTGCAACTGAAAAGGTGACAGAAAATAACACTCTAGACAAGTTGTTAATTCTGGCATGAATGGATGTTAGAATATGCACTGCTTATAGCGCCAGACATCGAGGGTTGTGCAGATACATGATCGCCCAAACAACTGAAGAAGAAGAAGAAGAAGAAGAAGAAGAAGAAGAAGAAGAAGAAGAAGAAGAAGAAGAAGAAGAAGAAGAAGAAGAAGAAGAAGAAGAAGACGAAGAAGAAGAAGGCATTGGGCTGGGAGAGGTTCCGAGGACCCACAATTCACTAAATCATCACCGTCGCATGTATAAAAACATTAGAAACAACAAACACATCTCAAAATTTTCTTGACAACTTACAACTTAAGAACATCCAAGTTGACCAAAAAAACACGCGGCTGGTTCATAAGAAACCACATTTAAATACATCGCCACCAATACCCGCCCGCTCTCTCGTTACACAGGCACACGTGTGATAATATTCACATATGTGAAGCTCCATAGCTGGCGGTCACGTGGATGGACCTGCTACGTTTGTATGTGATTGAATGATCGCCCCGTCCCGCTGAGTCTGCGAAGACTATGGTTTATCTGCCCCAGAGTCCACGGCGAAACTGGCCAAGCCTACCAAATAAGTCTCCTATACCCAATGGCCAATGGTAACCTTGAACTACATAAACGCTAGGTACGCGTTCATGTTTTACTTGTTAGCGTGACCTATAAACATAAGCGTTACCAGTGGCCGTTAAATCGCAAGTGATGTCCTCTTGTCTTCATTCCCATTCACAGAGTTCCTTTTTGTTAGGCGCAACCACTAGGGACTTCTTGAGTTCACCAAGCAATTGAGAAATAACTGCCGAATTTCTAGTGTATTCTTTACAAAAATGCAAAGGGTCGTGGATTTTTCTTAACTTCAAATCATACGAAAAATAACTTAGATTTCTCGTTGCCGCCTTCTTTTTTCTTCTTCATTCTCCTATTTCTTCTTCATTCTCCTCTTCTATTTCTTCTCACTTTTCTTTCTCTTTTTCTCCTTCCTTCAATTCCGCTTTTTCTCCCTTCTCTTTTTCTTTGTGTTCTTCCTTTTCTTTCTCTTTTTCTTATTCCTTTTCCTCCTCCGTTTCTTCTTCATTCTCTTCCTCTTCATCCTCTTTTTCTCCTTTTTTCTCAGCCTCCTCTTTTTTTTTTTCTTCACCTCTTTTTCTTCTTCATTCTCCCCCTCTTCTTCTTCCTTCTCACAAGAGATATTTGATGTAGAAAGATGAGTGGTTGGAAGGGCCGAATGTAAGACGGGCCTACATGCCCAATTTGTTGCCCTTTGAAAATAAAGTTCGTTCCTTCTTTCTCCTCATTTTCTCTTCCTTCTCCTCTTCTTCTTCCTTCTCCTCCTTGTTCAAAAGGCAAATGTGCCCATGCCATCAGTGCATATATGGGGGATCGAGCACAGTACCAGGTTCGTACTTGCCCAACTAATAGTATATAAGACACGTGATCAACAACACATCGACAGCCCTACCGCCCTTAACACGTTTCAGTATTCTTATTATGAGACAGTGTCGACCCCGGAGCCATGTAGTCACAATACCCCCCCCCCCCCCTTCTTCGACTTTCTCTCTTCCCCTCAAGCAGAATTTAAATCCAGAATCGCTGGGCTACAATGGATTCACCTCTACGCCACGAATGATCGAACCGCTACCACCTAAAAGTTACTCCGTGACTTCGAAGAACTACTAGGCCTATTGAAGCTTGACACAATTCAACAGGCAAATTCAACCTCTTAAATA
Source organism: Cepaea hortensis (assembly GCA_963921405.1). Classification (NCBI taxonomy): domain Eukaryota; kingdom Metazoa; phylum Mollusca; class Gastropoda; order Stylommatophora; family Helicidae; genus Cepaea; species Cepaea hortensis. Next base: position 70,006,649 of record OY992883.1, on the reverse strand, counting down.
ATAACACCTACTGACGCTTGGCAGCTTAACTAGTGGAAATAAAAACCAACAGGTAAATTCAACATTTTAAATAATAACAAGCAAGTCCAGGATCCTACAATATTTACAGGCAATTTCAAAATCCCCCCCCCCCCCTAAAAATTTCAGGATTCCACAAAATAGCAGCTAAGTTTGGGAGTCAACAGAATAACTAAGTTTAGGATCCCACTAATAACAGGCAAGTTCAGGATCCTATATAATAAATAATAACATGAGCAACTTGCCCAGGACAACTCGTGTTTTCTCCTTTCAGAGATAGCTTTTTAAACAGAAAAATAAAGCGACACAAAAACAAAACAAGGCACACTGTGTTTTCCTTTACATTTGCGAATACAACAAACACATTCATATATACACATATGATAATATTACATTAATGGCAAGGTGCCTACACATTACTTGATGATGATGGTGGAGAAGTAATTTTCTGCTCTCAAGCATACTAAAATCTTTCAACATAATTTTTTTTTTCATATTCCAAGTATTCTCCTGCACACTTGGATCGGAAAGCTATTGTGCCCTCAGTCATGTTAATTTTTGTGTGTGTGTGGAAAAGTATCTGATGCATGGTTGTGAAATTGTTCCTGCCGTGTTGTATTTACTCTCACTCAAGGAATATGTCTTTGATAGGGTCCAAAGGCTACTGAAATAATGGAACGCGGCAAACTTTATTTCATGTTTTGGTGAAAATGTATTGAATTCAAGCTAACAAACTTGTTTTACAGTAATGCACGTCAATTCTCTGAACACTTCTGTTCCACTATGCGACGTGCATCTCATAAAAGAAATTCCCGTGCATGTGAAGATGTAATACATTTCATAATATGCACTCTGACCCGTAAATTATATACCGCATATAAACAAACATTGAGATCTGCAGTACAATCTCCAGAACAACGTTTTTGTTGTGTGTACATAATGATAAGGTTATATACTAAATCTCATCAGTTTCCCTCAGTTGATTACTGAGTTATGGATTTGTATACGGGGGAAGGGGGGAGAAACCACACAATTTTGAACGCACTTTAACCTGTCATTTAACTGTCATTTACTGCCAATATAGTACCTTGCGGTGTATGGCAGGGGGGTCTTGAGCCTGAGGAAACAAGGCCGCCTGGCTAGTGCACTAAGGTATTTAATCTCACTATCTAAGAGTAAGAGATCAGTGTGGAAGTGTGACACCATTAGAAAGCAACGGTTGTTGTACACATTCCCCCCTATCTCGGACAGGTAACTTCTGAGCTAACAGAAACCTCTCTGCCTGCTGTCCTGGACCGCGGAAACACGTTTAGTGATTCCCACAAGTGATGCGCGGCCTAGCCCTTAAACCAATTCTAAGTTCTTTGGTTAAAACGAATCTTAACAGATTACTCGAGTATGCTCTTAATTATTTATGCGCGTGTGGTACTTTGGTCGCTATGTGGTAAGCTACTGGTGGCACTGTATAATTGCTTCAGTAACACACTAATTGTAAACACGCGAAATGCATCCCTTCACACGCTTTCCTTGTTGAAACAACACTTCAATCGTCAAGGGTGTTAGAATTTGGTGCAGAATTTATTTTCCGCTCCGATTGTTAATTTACTCTTAAAGTCTTTTAAAAAAGTTAAACGGGTGTCCTTTGCAGGACGTCGCAATCGACTAAAGCATTTATTTGCTGTTTGTGTTAGACAATTTTATGTCCACACTGATTTCTGAACGGCCGACGCTCATGCCTTTGTGATGACTTCGAGCCTAGTATGTCGGGGTTGTGAATCTGCGCTCACTACCCCTGGGTCCAGATACCGAATGGTTTAAGGGTTAGTTATTTTAATTTTTTGTTTCGGCCATGGGTTAAGTGGTCGTTAACGTGGTCTGGTGTGTGGGGGAGACACCAGGTGTGTTGGGGAATTATCAGGCAGACACATTAGCTGGATCTGCACCTCTGGGGAGTACTGGTGCATGATAAGGTAGAAGTGGTCGAGACTCTTTGGGATCGTGTGTGTAGTGTGAAAGAAAACAAATACACCATCACTTCCTGGGAGGAATGGTGCTGCAGGGAGTGGCCAGAGGATCTTGCCGGCACTCAGTTCTCCGAGGAAAGGCCAGATGGATACATAATCAGATTTCTACTGGTACCATTAGTATTGGGACTCTTCCATGGTTGTTGAAGAGAACGGAGCGAGAATGGAAATGTCCCGAGTACTGGCCATGTTGGCTGTTGACTCAACTCATCATTTGTTTCCACAGCTATAGTGACGTTATAAATGGTAACAACGAGGATATTTAAAATATATAACCAGGATAAAACGAAACAAGTTTAACGGAAATCACATCACCGACGCTTGGAAATATCCTTCCGAAACAATGGCCTCTCCACCGTAAAGATATAAGTACAAACTAGAGGACGCGTTGATATGTTCTCTAATCTGACAATGTGTCTTCAGACAGCAGTCGTTCATTGATAGGCTTCACGATATCTCCTTTGCCCATCATGAGTGCTACATCTACTGGCCCTCTTGAAGCCAACAGATCCGCTAGGTCGTTTGCTTCGTAATCCAACATGACCCGACATGACAGTCTATCCTTATGCCCTTTCTAGATAGAAGTAACGACTAATGCGAAGCTCAGAGAGGAAACTTGACAGATGCCATCAAATTAAGAGATGACAAAAAGACGCTGGCACTGACAAGGACATGCACTGACAACAGTAACATTACAAAGACGTTTCACTGGAATCCACAAGGCTAACGAAGTACAATGAGCCCTATAATACCCATAGGCGAGAACTAGACATATATTGATAATTTGGGGCGGCAGGCGATATCAACAGATATACGAATATATCTAAAGGCGTGAGTTGTCTGCGAATCTTATACTTCAATGGCGAAGAAGAAGAAAAGGAGGAAGAGGAGAAGGAAGAAGGCAAAATAAAGAAGAGAAGTGCCTATGCGTGCTCCCATTTATGCTAGCTTAAGCAGACGATGTTAAAGGACGTATAGTGTTCTTGTACAAACGTAATTACGCCACGATGTTTAAGTGCCTGCATCAATGGGGTTAAAGTCCCCTGGATTTCAGGCCAAAGTTCAAGACCCAAGCGGATTATCTTTTATCTTTATCAAAGAAAGAGCCGGCATTAATCAAGACAGGAAAATATGGAAATTGCCCTGAGTTTAATTGTATCTCCACAACGTCGAGGATGTGGCCCGACATCACCGTCGTCATCATGTGCCATCTCCGCATTGAAGGTCGGCTGTAATGAGTTTCTTTAACAAAGTAGAGGAAATATGGAAGTAGATTACGGAATAATGTAGCGCTGGTGCCTTTACAATAGGCGTCGACGTAATCGAAAGGATACAAGCGCTCACTCTTAAACATCCGGTGCTCTAATAGAGGGGTAGGCGGTTAACGCATACATCGATATTAAGTTGGACTTAATTAACCGTCGACTTCTCGCTCAGAAAGCAATAGCAAGGCTACTTAAAGCAAAATTGCAAATAAAATCAACTTGGGGTTAAACGCAACATCATGCAAATGACATGTAGAGGTTTTAAAAAAAAAAAAATATGTACAACGTTGTGGGCATAGAAGTAAACCATCTTCATCAAGTATCATATCCGCACTGAATATCCACTGTGCAACATTGTGGACGTAGAAGTAAACCATCTTCATCAAGTGTCATCTCCGCACTGAATATCCACGTACACAGTTGTGGACGTAGAAGTAAACCATCTTCATTAAGTGCCATCGCAGGACTGAATATCCACTGTTCACAGCTGTGGACGTAGAAGTAAATCATCTTCATCAAGTGTCATCTCCACACTGAATATCCACTGTACACAGTTGTAGTTAGTTAGTTAGTCGACAGATCATCCTTATTGCACATCGAACCATTCAGTCCATAAGTGCTCGGATCCCCTCAGCAAATCCCGCAGCGTGTAGCGGCTAACGACGCTAGTTCTGTGTTGGTTTATCAATCTTCTTTGGCTTCCTGCGTAGTGTTCTTGTTTGGCCACCCCTCTTTTAATTTGCTGTTCTCGCAGTCTGGCCATGGTTGTAGATTCACAGTCATCACTTGGTTCACGCAAAAGTCTTAATTCTCGTAGAGCATTCAGAATGTCAGCCTGGTCCATGGCGCGTCCGCCCTCCACAGTAGCCTCACCTGCGAGCTTGTCAGCCCGCTCATTTCCTTGTACTCCCGCATGCCCTGGCACGAAGATGAAACTAATCTTTGCCAGCCGAGACCGCTCCAGAGGCAGCAACCATTCTCTTCGGACCGACCCCTCCTCTATCCTCTTGATCATGTTCATTGAGTCGCTAAGGAAACATGCCCTAGTGAATGTCTGTGTCTCGAGCCATGTTATTGCTTTACTTACTGCCATGACTTCCATAGTTAGGATACTTGTGGTCTCAACGGCTATTTCATGACGGCATGCAGGCAAGAGTACAGGAAAATGGTGAACTGTCTGAACCCTTTCCTGTCACCAATGGAGTGAAACAAGGATGTGTCCTGGCACCGACACTGTTCAGCCTCATGTTTTCAGCTATATTGGCCTTCGAGAACAACGACATTGGAATAGACATCAACTACTGCATGGATGGAAAGTTATTCAATCTCAGAAGGCTGAAAGCTAAAACCAAAATTGACAGCGACACCGTCAGAGAGCTCCTGTTTGCTGATGATTGCGTTCTATACGCCAACTCAGAGGCGGACATGCAACATAATGTTTCAGCTTTCTCACATGCCTGTGCCAACTTTGGGCTCAATATCAATTTGGATAAGACTGTAGTTATGTACCAGCCAGCTCCAGGGAATAATCACACTGTGCCGAATATCAAAGTGAATGGTCATAGTCTAAGTGTTGTGGACAAATTCACCTATCTTGGCAGCACTGTGTCACAAGCTGTCACAATTGATGATGAAGTGAATGCAAGAATCTCCAAGGCCAGCGCGGCCTTTGGCAGACTGTACAAGAATGTATGGGACAGAAATGGAATTAGCCTGCAAACAAAGCTGAAAGTCTACAAAGCAGTTGTATTATCCACACTGCTATATGCTTGTGAAACCTGGATTGTTTATCAGCGACACGCCAGGAAATTAAACCACTATCCACACAGTCTGCCATAGGAAGTTACTGAAGATTAAATAGTAAGACAAGATCCCAGACACTTAAGTCCTAGAAAGAGCGTCCATGCCCAGTATCCACACTCTACTAATGAAGAATCAGATTCGCTGGGCTGGTCACTTGACTCGCATGCCAGATCACAGGCTCCCTAAACGAATTTTTTACGGGGAGTTGCGTTGTGGTAAACGCTCCCAAGGCGGCCAGAGGAAACGATTTAAAGACACTCTGAAAATCTCACTGAATGCTTTTGGAATTCATCATGACACCTGGGAGACTGCAGCCAGAGACCGAGATTCGTGGCGTGCATCATTACACAAGTGTGCAGTCACTTGTGAAGCAAGAAGGACTGCAAGAGCTGTGAAGAAAAGACAGAACAGAAAAACCACTGCAGAAAATCCTCCTCCAGAAACGTCAAGCATTCTTTGTCCACATTGTCAAAGAACATTTCGAGCCAAATTAGGCCTTATCAGCCATCTTAGAACTCACGGCTCCATACTTTCAACCCCACTGGATGAAATGAATGGTCATCATCATTCTTGATGGACAAACAACAACAACAACAACAACAACAAATAATTTCTCACCAAATCTACCAACACTAAACACACCAATTGGAAATTGTGGGTTCGATTCCGGGCCGCACCCTTCGGTTTACGAGTTAATGGTCATCATCATTCTTGATGGACAAACAACAACAACAACAACAACAACAACAACAACAACAACAACAACAACAACAACAACAACAACAACAACAACAACAAGTAATTTCTCACCAAATCTACCACCACTAAACACACCAATTGGAAATTGTGGGTTCGATTCCCAGACACTGAAGTCCTAGAAAGAGCGTCCATGCCCAGTATCCACACACTACGAATGAAGAATCAGATTCGCTGGGCTGGTCACTTGACTCGCATGCCAGATCACAGGCTCCCTAAACGAATTTTTTACGGCGAGTTGCGTTGTGGTAAACGCTCCCAAGGCGGCCAGAGGAAACGCTTTAAAGACACTGAAAATCTCACTGAATGCTTTTGGAATTCATCATGACACCTGGGAGACTGCAGCCAGAGAAAGGGAGTCTCTGTGGCGAAGAGGTCAAGCCGTTTGACTCGTGCTCCGAAGGTTGTGGGTTCGATTCCGGGCCGCGTCCTTCGGTTTACGAGTTAAATGTTTCGGAGACTCCTGTGGGTCGTCGCTAAAAGCTACGGAGTTCGTACTTTGTGTGACGCTTTCCGTGCTGCGGAAAGAGACCGAGCCATATGGGATAAAACCCGGTGCAATGAAGTCGACCCTGTGGACTTTTAAGCGACTCGACACCAATTGGAAACTATTGAAAGCTGGATGCGTTCAATGTTCTTGCTGACTAGTGTGCACCCTGCTGATATCTGTCTATCCCAATGTCTTCTGTCGGTGTACACGGATACATATTATATATGGATATCATTATGTAATTACTTTTGATTTTTTTTTCCGCGTTTCCATCCTGTTTCAGGATATTGCGGTCAACATCAGCATCTTTCAGCTGTATGTTGATTCCTAGGCTAGATTACACTCATCAGCACGCCACAACTTTCTGAGCGACCGGCTCCAAACTCTCATAAGTCACTGGCGCGACTCGAACCGCTTCTAATTCTCGTGCGCGGCTCTCGTCAACCACTAGAGTATTCGGGGTTTCGGAGAAAGCTGCTAACCCCTGGGCCAGGGAGCCCGGCAATTCCTCTTGAAGGTCCCCGGAATTTCCCGATGTTCTGCACTGCCTAGCATATATGATGAGGCACAATGTTCTCCGGGCAAATATGTACCTCAGAGGACCCTTTGTGTGAAGCATTTTGAGACTCCAGAGAGACACGTACGTAGTTCGTGGATGGCACCTGCCGAAAATATGATTAGACATGTCTGTGAAATTGGTAAGATAGTGCGGGCCATGGTGTCGTCTGATACGGTAGCCTTACAAGAGTGGCAGTCACGTTGGGCTAAGAGGGTCGGGAATGGATAGCGGGTGAGACAGAGACGTCCGTGCAACGGCAGATATGTGACAACTTATGTCCGAGTGATGCGGTAATATACACGGATGGGTCTGTGGTGCGGAGCAGAGTGGGTGGGGCTTCATTGCTAAGATTAAGAGACGTTCTGTAAACATAGAGAGCCTGGCTTTTGATATCACGACTTCCAGCATCAGAATGAAGGTGGAGGGTGTAACGGCGGCGTTCCCGCGGCTGCAGAATACTACAGAACGACATGCTTTATTTCCGAAAGACTAGCGCAGCATGCTAAATAAACATAAACTGGTATTTTCTGTGTGAAGCGGCTTGCATGGCTTGAAAAGACGAAGGTCATGAACATACCATGGATTTTTTTGTCTATTGCACGCGAGTGTGTGAGCTCATGAACAGACTGGTAAACTTGCTGCTGCCGCACCTCTGGCAGGCGAGAAATATCATGATAAGACTGGTGTTATGGGGAATCTCTGGGATCTTGAGGAAAGTGCAGCAAGACACACGACCCATATTATGATAAGACTAATGTGGTGAGGGATCTCTGGGATTTTGAGGGAAGTGCAACAAATCGACCTACCCACGCCTGGAGAGACTGATTCAGCGGGGAAATGGGGGAAGGGGTGGGGGGTGGGTGGGTGTTGAACAGTGGGTCCGGACGACACTCAACGTGTAGATGAGAATGCAAGTTGCCACTGTTACCCTCATCATGGGAACTCTTCGCTGACTTCTGGGAGGGAGGGAGATGTAGGAATGTCCGAGTGCAATTATATTGATTCTTGATTTCATGTCCCGTTTTCTTCATGTCCGTGAGTGCCATGGAGGCAATGTGCAGGAGAATGTGGCATCTATGGCTGCTGACTAATCTATGCTCATGATCTGACCGCAGCTGGCAGGACCTACCCATGTTGATAAATACAGTAGTCAGCTGTTTGTATACACAGACAATGATGATTAGACCCTGGACTGTTGCAGACATGTGAAACAAGTATAGACAGCCATTTCTGACATCGGCGTCTTTAGCTGTTAAATCCAGCAAATTCGAGGATCGTATGCGAGTCGGTCAAGTAAGACAGGACCCCTTTTTACACTAGGAAGCGTAGTGGGTATATGGTCTTGGCTTCATATGTTTAGACCAATCAGCACTTGAAGTATGATGTGGTCAATATCATGTAGGCGCCTTTACTTCCTAGGAAAACTCCTGGCGCACATTTTAGTCACGGTCGACCTTGGAGCCCAGGTTAATGACTAAAATCTACGCCTTGAAGGTGATTCGAATACATTATCACCGGTCCGATAGGTGCGTCGATCCATATTATACTAACTGCTTTTAGTATTGGGACTCTTCGGTGTTATTGAAGATGAGGAATGAGCGCGTGTGGGAATGCCTCGAGTGCTGTGATAGTTCAACTCTTACCGTTGAAGTTATCCGATCGCTGGTGATGGAGAAGCTCCACAAAGTTTATCTCACAAACATGGCTGGTGTCGGCTGATAGCATCGAACAACTGGTTGGCTGTTGCCGAGCTCACACTGGAGTCGGAATAAAAACATAAAATCTGACTAAGAAACTCGACGCATGGAAAAACACACAGACACGGGCGGACGTTTCAAATAAAGTCTTCATCTACGACCAAGAAAAACAAAACAATAACAAGTTATGCTAGTGGCGAGGTTCCCTCATCTATCGTATTGAAACCTCGGGCACATAAAAATGACCAATTACTTCCAATGTTCATTGACTCACGGGGAACGAGGAAGTTTAATAATCAATTACTGCTTATTCTGTAAGGTACGTGACAGGAGGGGTTGCCTTAATAACCATGACATAGTGGTTTGATATGACAGGTCAAAAATGAACTTAATGAATATGCGCTTATGTGAGAAAGCTGAAGACAAAGCATGCTTTGGGCAGAGTGGCATGCTTTGGGCAGAGTGACATGCTTTATTCAACAATAAAAAATAGAGAGCATCTGATGGATTCTTCCCCCCCCCCCTCCACCTCAGGACATGCTGGTGCAGTAGGAAAAGAGCAGGCGGACAAATTGGCTGGGTCCACACCGCTAGGTGGGGTATTGGTGCATGATAAGGCAGGGGTGGTCGGACAGATTGGCTGGGTCCACACCGCTAGGTGGGGTATTGGTGCATGATAAGGCAGGTGTGGTCGGACAGAGTGGCTGGGTCCACGCCGCTGGGTGGGGTATTGGTGCATGATAAGGCAGGTGTGGTCGGACAGATTGGCTGGGTCCACACCACTGGGTGGGGTATTGGTGCATGATAAGGCAGGTGTGGTCGGACAGATTGGCTGGGTCCACACCACTGGGTGGGGTATTGGTGCATGATAAGGCAGGTGTGGTCGGACAGAGTGGCTGAGTCAACGCCGCTCGGTGGGGTATTGGTGCATGATAAGGCAGGTGTGGTCGGACAGAGTGGCTGAGTCCACGCCGCTGGGTGGGGTATTGGTGCATGATAAGGCAGGTGTGGTCGGACAGATTGGCTGGGTCCACACAACTGGGTGGGGTATTGGTGCATGATACGGCAGGTGTGGTCGGACAGAGTGGCTGAGTCCACGCCGCTCGGTGGGGTATTGGTGCCTGCTAAGGCAGGTGTGGGCGGACAGATTGGCTGGGTCCACGCCGCTGGGTGGGGTATTGGTGCATGATAAGGCAGATGTGGTCGGGCCCCTGTGGGATCGTATTATAGTGGAGAAAAACAGATAGATCATCACGGCCTAAAGCGAATGGTGCTGCAGGGGATGGCCAAAGGATATGGTCGACACCCAAGACTCCGAGAAAAAATCAGACTAATCAGCACAACTAATCAGAATGCTACTGGTACCATTAGTGCTGGGAGTCTTCGCCAGTTGTAGCAGACGAGGACGGAGCATGAATGAATGTCCTGAGTGATGTGATCTCGGTTCTTGACTCAACTCAACACAATATGTCGGAAGGCTGGGATAATGGATCCTAAAGCCGGAGCTATTTCGGCGGTAAACACGGTAATAACTAATTGGGCTTTTCATTCTCACAATTCATTTTATTTGTAGCCTCTATAAATTCAATGACGAGAGTGGTACTGTGATATTTCTAATACCATCAGTTCTCAGTCTATCTTCTGTAATAGGGACAGTTACAAAGCAGATTCCCAGGCATGTGGGCAGGTGATGGACACCACTCGCTGCTAGCATGCAAAGGTCAGCATGTCAATATGCTGTAACAGGTTCAACAGTTGAAAGGTCTCGGGGTCACATTCCCGTGGGATCAGCTCTAAACGTATTAGAAATATCGCGATTTCAATGAATAACAGATCTAATTCGTCTCGCAACTCATCAACATCAACATGTGCCATGCTCAGTGTTGCAGGCGGTCATGTTTCGCCACAAATATTTGTTCTATCATGTTTTTGATAAGTTCGACCGCTGACCAGCTGCATGTCACTCTGTCCAGCATGTTCTTCCTCTGACAACCTCTGTCTCTACCACCTTCGATCTTCCCGCCTGTCCTAACACTCTCCATACTCTCGTCTCATGATGTGACCAATAATTACGATTCTCTTTTCCTGGTGTGGATAATGGAGCGTTTCTGTGGATTAGCCCCTGCAATAGTGGATATTTCGCGGAGAATGACAAGAACAATTACTAATAAACTACAAACAGGCATTAACTGATGTCTGCGCAGGTTAGAAGGACTAAAATGGTATGACAGAATCATACGTGTGTAGCTGGTGGAGAACTAAACAAACACCAGTGAGGAGAAGACGCCGGCGCTGGGTAGGCAACACGCTGAGAAAACCTGAGAATAGCATATCCAGATTGCCTTTGTCTGGAGCCCAGAGGGAAACCACATAGTTGGGCGCCTAAATATCGAAGAGATTTAGAGTTGAGTCAACAACCAATATCACAGCACTCGAGACATTCCCATAAGTGATCCCTCCTTCATCTTCAACAGCCAGCGAAGAGTCACATAGCAATAGTATCAGTTGTAGTCTGATTATGTATCCGCCTGATCTTGTCTCGGAGTAAAGAGATTTAGAAACGTAAATATGGCGATGACAAGGACAGGTTAGAGATAAAAGGCATGACATGACGGCTTAGAATGAGTTGGTTGAGAACTATGGTGAGAAAGCACAAGAAATGACGGCTTGGGGTGAGTTGGTCGAGGGCATATTGTGAGAAAGCACAAGAAATGACGACTTGGGGTGAGTTGTTTGAGAATTATGGTGAGAAAGCACAAGAAATGACGGCTTGGGGTGAGTTGTTTGAGAACTATGGTGAGAAAGCAAAATAAATGACGGCTTGGGGTAACTTGGTTGAGAACTATGGTGAGAAAGCAAAATAAATGACGGCTTGGGGTGACTTGGTTGAGAAGTATAGCGAGAAAGTTCAAAAAATGACGACTTGGGGTGACTTGGTTGAGAACTATGGTGAGAAAGCACAAGAAATGACGGCTTGGGGTGAGTTGTTTGATAACTATGGTGAGAAAGCACAATAAATGACGGCTTGGGGTGACTTGGTTGAGAATTATGGTGAGAAAGCAAAATAAATGACGGCTTGGGGTGACTTGGTTGAGAAGTATAGCGAGAAAGTACAAAAAATGACGACTTGGGGTGACTTGGTTGAGAACTATGGTAAGAAAGCACAAGAAATGACGGCTTGGGGTGAGTTGTTTGAGAACTATGGTGAGAAAGCACAAGAAATGACGGCTTGGGGTGAGTTGTTTGAGAACTATGGTGAGAAAACACAAGAAATGACGGCTTGGGGTGAATTGTTTGAGAACTATGATGAGAAAGCACAAGAAATGACGGCTTGGGGTGACTTGGTTGAGAACTATGGTGAGAAAGCACAAGAAATGACGGCTTGGGGTGACTTGGTTGAGAATTATGGTGAGAAAGCAAAATAAATGACGGCTTGGGGTGACTTGGTTGAGAAGTATAGCGAGAAAGTACAAAAAAATGACGACTTGGGGTGACTTGGTTGAGAACTATGGTAAGAAAGCACAAGAAATGACGGCTTGGGGTGAGTTGTTTGAGAACTATGGTGAGAAAACCCAAGAAATGACGGCTTGGGGTGAATTGTTTGAGAACTATGATGAGAAAGCACAAGAAATGACGGCTTGGGGTGAGTTGGTTGAGAACTATGGTGAGAAAGCACAAGAAATGACGGCTTGGGGTGAGTTGGTTAAGAACTATGGTGAGAAAGGAAAGCACAAGAAATGACGGCTTGGGGTGAGTTGTTTGAGAACTATGGTGAGAAAGCACAAGAAATGACGGCTTGGGGTGAGTTGTTTGAGAACTATGGTGAGAAAACCCAAGAAATGACGGCTTGGGGTGAATTGTTTGAGAACTATGATGAGAAAGCACAAGAAATGACGGCTTGGGGTGAGTTGGTTGAGAACTATGGTGAGAAAGCACAAGAAATGACGGCTTGGGGTGAGTTGTTTGAGAACTATGGTGAAAACACAAGAGATGACGGCTTGGGGTGAGTTGTTTGAGAACTATGGTGAGAAAGCACAAGAAGACGGCTTGGGGTGACTTGGTTGAGGGCCTATGATACAATAGAGGTTAAACGACAGAAGAGGAAGAGATAGAAACAGTACTTGGACACTGGCCTCCATAGTCATGCATGGCATTCTTCCCGTTATAATAGAAACTGCACCCCTGCGACAGATAGCCTCTGTCTACTGTCTCTGTGCCACGCCCACGATTTACAGGCGGGTTTGCCGCTGCCGAGATTATAACGGAGTGCGGGGGAAAACAGTAATATGACTAATAGTAATAAGTGTTCAGTCTCCATGTTCCAGGGTCGGACCAGCGCCTGGGGTAGTACACATTTGTGTCATGCGTTTACATATGTGTGACAGTGTTGTTGTTGTTTTTTTTTAAAATAAGGACTGCCGTGCAAACGTTCGCCTGTATCTCGGTGTGTTTTTATTCATCCGCCGAGCTTGTTAGTCATATTTTGTGCGTGAGTTGTTTCACACTCCATAATTTACAGGCATACAGTAGTATGGGCAGTATGTAACATCGTAAATCTCCTTATCTGCCTTTCATGGTCAGGGATAGGCTACACAGAATGTTCTTCATCGTATAGGATACTGTCCTTGCTCGGATTATTCTGTTGGTTATCTCTGTGTTACTTATTCATCTGTTGTTACCTTTCACCCTAGATACTGAATCTCAAAGTTTGTTTCAGTGTTATTCTATTTGGTTTTTTTTAAAGTTGCCTTCGACATGGATACTATGCACAGATAAACTTTAATCTACGGAGATGCTTATAGACATGGCAGCGTGTCTAACGACGTGGACAACAAGGGAGGAGAACTTGAGTTAGGGCCAGATGAAAACTGATTTCTCCTAATCAGCCGCCCTAGAGACCCACCAGCGTGCTGTTCAAGATTATGGTACACTACCTCCTCACCAGATATGGTCTTCCGCTCACCAGATTTAAACTGGAACATTACGCGTATACTTAGTTATGCGTATATACACATATATATAAAGAAAACAATTGGAAGACAGCGATCAGCGAATATCATCATGGTATAAAGGGGCTTTTGCACAACGTCATTCTCACCACGACCTGACGAAAAGATTTATATTTTGGGGGAAAAAAGAGAGAGCGGGCATGAAGAGGAAAGGGCAGATGAGGAAACGAGGTTAAATAGTCCAGTCCGATAAACAAGACTTAACAAAGTTGAATTTCTGTTCACAGAAAGGTCAACAAGTCATAAGTATTTATTGTGAAGGGTCACAGGGGTTAAAGGTTGCAGGTCAAAACCTCACCGGACGACAAGGATGGATGCATCACTAATGCGAGGAAGATAACAATTTGAGAACAGCGCCCCTCGATATTCTGTCTGCACATCCATCATCTCTTTGCAAGTACTTCACGAAGCCATGCATCCGGCTTCTTGGCCGACTTTGCTGAACTTTGTTCAATAGTTCAATATATATTCTTTACGCGACGTCGCAATTAACTTCAGCATTTTCTGGCTCTTTGTGAATTATGCAATTTTTACGTTCGGTAGTTTGCCATTACGTTCTGAACTGTTTGTGTCTTCCTTGCTAAAATTCACTACAGGAAAACACTTTTAAATTTCTTATTCTGTCTCTGATAGTTAAGTTGGCAGCTCTCCTGTGTGTAACTGTACCTGGAGCACATCTCATAAGACACCGGAACTTGTCTTTTGCCCGTTCCTTAGTTAGTTTAAACAGTGGCGCTGCAAGAATGCCAGCAAACAGCTATAGTAGAGAATGATTTTCCTCGTACTGGGTACATGGTGTTAGTCCCATATTGTTATAGACCAACCGGCGTAGGGCGGGTAATGTGGTCAACAGCACGTCAATCGCCTTTACTTCCCAGAACATGTTATGCTGCCCATTTTAGGCTGGTTTGGAAGCTCGTGTCAATTTTTACAATAATCAGTTTCAATGGGTGTTCGAAAACATGACCACTGGATTGGCAAGCATGCTTACTAGCCACTGCGCCACCGTTACTCTCTGGGAAGACCAGGGGCTAGACTTTTGTTGTCAGCGATGATTGTCTGGGGTGTGGCACGGGAGCATTTGATCGGATATTGGAAGCTCATCCTCATGCAGTTATGGCAACAATGTGGCACTAATATTAACATAAAATAAAACAGCAATCACATGATATTGCTATTACCGTGGACATTGTGTGTGTGTGTGTGTGTGTGTGCGTGTGTGCGTGCGCGCGCGCGTGCGTGCTCCTGTCATACTGAGATCATTGTGACACAAACACAACATCTGCACAAGTCACCTTACCCCCCACCGTTCCGCCATCCACGTAGCTGTCGCACTCATAGTAACTAAACGATTAAACATAGTGTAGCGAACTTTGACCCGTGTATATAGTATTTTAATGAATATTTGAACCAGATCGTGGTGGGGAATACATCATCAGAGATTTGGCGGCAGGAGGACACAGATCCCAATCTCAGAAAACAATAAGTAACGCCTGCCAAGTTGGCGCCTGCGACAGCGGCTTTCAACCTGTTTAGCTCATTGCTTCATTAAACCTACTAGATTCTTTAAACGATGTTCAAGATTTAGCCTATCCCGTTTCGTGAGCAGATGATATTAAAATGAACTGAATAATGAAATTATTTTAACAGCTGCAACTGTACACCCACACATACGCCTATGACAACCATTGATTGCCACCTTGCCGTCTTGACAAACGATAGTGTGTAACATGGAGTTATACCTCTCCATAACACAAAGCCTGGGCTGAATCTAGAGACTGTACTGCTCATGCCGCATGATCCCTCTCTCGGCCTGCCTAGTTTACTCCAGACGAAAGACAACAACAATGCATCTGGAACAAGACAAGCTGCCGGATCAGCAAAGCAATGCTCTAACTTTCCCCCTGTCCGAGCCTCCATCCTAGACCAGTTGCCGGCCAAGGCCTGGTCTGCCCTGTCATGACATTTGATATTTAGGTTGCATTTCCTTGCACTAGGCTCAGGCTTGTATCATCCCAACTTGGCTCCTCCGTCCAAAACCTTGGCACAATGTGGGGTGTCGGGTTTGGTGAGCGCCGCCCAACATTAGGTGCTAACAGAAAGCAGGTAGTGCCGTCTACTGTCATACGGTAGCTCAATCATATTTAAGACCTGACTTTACTACAAAAGAAAATACAACATCACAGCGAAAATATTCTTAGTTTACGCCAAACTCTACACAGAAATTTACAGCGCCACTAATGTCAGTCAGTCAAAACGATCGACAGCACAGCGAGGCATAAGTTGAAAACCGCTGCTCTAGGAAGTAATACATTTTGGCCAAACATCAAACGACGTCACGGTGTGTGGTTTTATTAATGCCCATGTGTTCGGGATTATGTCAAAGGAGAGGCTGCCGACATAGGGCTTTCTGGGAAATAAACACTAACGTAAAAACCCAATTATGTGATAAGATGCTTTAATTTACCGGTACTGACAGGTGATCATGGAAGGGAAATGGGCATGGTTAGGATAAATGGAAAATTGAAAGCTTCATACACGCTTGATTGAAACCAGCCATCTTCATTTGTTCTTGGAGGCATCTTAGTCCCGCTATGTGCCTTTTAGCCTATTGTGGTCCACCGAGGGCCATCTGCCAGTTTTAGTGGTCAGTGGTTCGGAACTCGTATTTGTCAGTTCGAATGACCGCCTCTGCTGGTGGCCCTGGCTAGATCAAGTGCTGATACATCTACACTTTAATCTTAGCCAAAAGGCCAAGAAGCGATCAAACGACGTCTCCTGCTCGCTGAATGAAGACGTGTACATGACGAACTAAGCCAGTGGGTTGATTCATGGGCCTCAGTGTCCGCCTGTAGCAACCTGTAAAATATGAAGTGTATTATGTGTCCATCCCCCACCCCAAAAGTTATGCCAGCGAGACCAGCATATCACTTTATGCGTGAAATGTTCGTTCACTTCATTTGCTATACACTCGGCGTTGAACTACACACGTGTTAAATTCATAACATAGTAACTTGTATGTATATTGTAGTAGTTGTGTCAGTGTATGTTTGTTGTGCTGGCGAAGGCTTTGGCAGCAACCTCCAATTTGTCACTTGTGGTGGTGCTCTAGCAAAGCTGATTAATTCCACTTCTCGTCTGTGATGATTCATTCACTGCATACGCTAACCAGGAGCCCTACCTGGGCTGCAGAAGATCCATCTAAGATATGGGAAAGATGTCTATAGCTTCACCATTCATACCACAGCGATACGATGGACAGATATACGTGTAAGATAAATAAATAAATAGACATACGTGGAAGTATTGATTGCCACTCATACAATACAGCGGGGAGTCAGAAGCAGACGCCACACTAATACAAGGTCAAGGTAATCCCATATAAGCGTGTGAAATGTTAGGCCTTCACATATTCTAGGCTACGACATATGAAGTGGCCTTTCCTTCCCGGGCAAGTCCCAGAAATTGCTGACAATTCTGATGACCACACAACAGGAAACACTCGCTAGTTACACCGGATTCAGAAATCAGCATAGGTCAAAGACGGCATTAAACAGAAGAGAAAGAATTAAAAAAGCGCCTGATCATATGTAAAATGTTAAATAATTTGCATTTACTGGGTCGCGCTTGCTGCGGTGAAACGACGTGGCCCCTGACTCACGCCGTAGTCGAAATGAAAGAAAGACGCATGTTCTAATAAAAAAAAACTGTCACTTGAACTTATTTGCAGGTGCTGTGCCATCATCATCCAGCGCCGTGCCAGTTGGCGAAGGTGTTCATGTCTCTCCACATATCTCGGTCTTTGGTGTTTTGGATCAACTGCTGATATTCCTCCATGCCACTATCTCAACCCATCCAGCATCATTTCGCTTGGTCGGCCTCTACCTCTCTTTCCCTCGATCTTTCCAGTTGTCTCGATGTTCTCCCATGCTTCTCTTCTCATGGCGTGGCCAAAGAAAGTTGTTTGTTCCAAGTTCTTAATGTGTTAATTTACATTCCAAAATTCACTGCCATACAGCAAAACAGGTTCTATATAGCACTTCAGCACTCTCTTTCTTACATTCAATGATAGTGACTTATTGCATAAGGTACTTTTCATTTTCTGAAATGCACCTTTTGCTTGCCCTGTTTTTTCTCTCTCTCTCTCTCTCTCTCTCTTTCTCTCTCTCTCCCCCCCCCCCCCCCACCCCTCGCACGTTCCCGTTGCCATGATGTACACCAACTCTGCCCTTTTCATAACAAGCTCAAAGAAGGATTTTATTTTTAAATGATAGTAACGGGTTCTCTTTGTGAGTTAACTTCTTGCAGGGTATATTCATTACTATTTTTATCCGTCTACGCTGTTCTCTGCATTCTTGTATAAAAACACATCTGCACAGTTTCCACATAATTCCTCACATGTCCATTGCACGCTTCGGCACATCGGAATTGGCTCGATATAGCTCTAATGAACTCATTTTGTTACCTCGATCGACAAAGATGTATTGCAGAGATTATTCTTCATCTTGGGGACTACTGCGTTTGTTTGGGCCATTCTACATTAATATTCTAAAGTACATCTTGCATCTGCTGTTATTACAGCAGTCAAGTGCTTAAATACAATGACGTGTTTCAGGGAAACCACTGACCTAGATATCACGTAAGTGCATAGAGCTGTTAGCTTGTGCAGAAAGACTGCACTAACACAGTACCGCCTGCACTGTTGCGGGGTCAAGGTCTATCGATCAGCTGATTGGCGTCTAGTGCAGGTAACTCATTTTGTACCAAGCAACGCATCGTACGCTGATCGAACACCAAGTATGTGCTTAGCTGTTTTCATATTGGTATTGACTCGTTCAGTCCCACAGTTACGTACTTGTATATACTTGGCCGATCCTAGTTGTTACTTTAAATATGTTCATACTGGTTGTTACTTTAAATATATTCATGCCAGTTGTTACTTTAAATATGTTAATCCTAGTTGTTACTTTAAATTAGTCCAGGCTGGTTGTTGCTTTACACATAAACCCTCTCGAATTCGTTGTCAATTCCCGCCCACCCCTTTCCTCTTTGTTTTTCCTTCACCTCTCCCCCCCCCCTCCCTCCCTCTCTCTCTCTCTCTCTCTCTCTCTCTCTCTCTCTCTCTCTCTCTCTCTCTCTCAGCGATAGACACTACAGGAAGCAACGTCAGACATACACTCATACCGAAACCACACAATTGTCATTTGCTGGTGACCCCTGTCGAGATGAGGGCTTCTGGAAAATAATATGACAACAGGGAATCTATTACAAACCTGAAGGTTAAGATTGTTACAAACAGGGAGGTTACGATTGTTACAAGCAGGAAAGTTAAGATTGTTACAAGCAGGAAAGTTAAGATTATTACAAACAGGGAGGTTAAGAAAATTACAAGCAGGAAGGTTAAGATTGTTACAAGCAGGAAGGTTAAGATTGTTACAAGCAGGAAAGTTAAGATTGTTACAAACAGGGAGGTAAAGAAAATTACAAGCAGGAAGGTTAAGATTGTTACAAACAGGGAGGTTAAGGTTGTTACAAGCATGAAGGTTAAGACTGTTACAAGCAGGTAGGTTAAGATTGTTACCAGGTTAAGATTGTTACAAGCAGGAAGGTTAAGATTGTTATAAACAGGGAGGTTAAGAAAATTACAAGCAGGAAGGTTAAGATTGTTACAAGCAGGAAGGTTAAGATTGTTACAAGCAGGAAGGTTAAGATTGTTACAAGCAGGAAGGTTAAGATTGTTACAAGCAGGAAGGTTAAGATTGTTACAAGCAGGAAGGTTAAGATTGTTACAAGCAGGAAGGTTAAGATTGTTACAAGCAGGAAGGTTAAGATTGTTACAAGCAGGAAGGTTAAGATTGTTACAAGCAGGAAGGTTAAGATTGTTACAAGCAGGAAGGTTAAGATTGTTACAAGCAGGAAGGTTAAGATTGTTGCAAGCAGGAAGGTTAAGATTGTTATAAACAGGCAGGTTAAGATTGTTACAAACAAGCATGAAGGTTAAGACTGTTACAAGCAGGTAGGTTAAGATTGTTACCAGGTTAAGATTGTTACAAGCAGGAAGGTTAAGATTGTTATAAACAGGGAGGTTATGGTTGTTACAAACAGGAAGGTTAAGATTGTTACAAGCATTAAGGTTAAGACTGTTACAAGCAGATAGGTTAAGATTGTTACCAGGTTAAGATTGTTACAAGCAGGAAGGTTAAGATTGTTATAAACAGGGAGGTTATGGTTGTTACAAACAGTAAGGTTAAGATTGTTACAAACAGACAGGTTAAAATTGTTACAAGCAGGAAGGATAAGATTGTTACAAGCAGGAAGGGTAAGATTGTTACAAACAGAAAGGTTAAGATTGTTACAAGCATGAAGGTTAAGATTGTTACAAACAGTAAAGATAAGACTGCTACAAACAGGAATGCTAAGATTGTTACAAACAGAAAGGTTAATGGTGTTATAATCAGGACGTTAAAAGATGCAGACTTGTTTGAGGAAACGGTCTGAAAAGGGCCGACTGAAGGTCTTTATCAAGACCTCCAGGGTACAAATTGTTGTGGAGGACATGGCTGCTGGTACAGAGTAAAATGGCACATAGCATGACAAATTAGGGCTGGCAGTTGTCTATATATGTATATATAACTATATACAATGCTGAATGCTCAAGTAGTCTGCGACGGGAACAACCTGGTGCGCTGTCAGATATATTGCAGAAGTAAATCTTACACGGCAACACTAGACACGTAGGCAGTCTCAGAGCTGTCTTTTCAGTCTCAGTCTGATTGCGTCTCTCTCTCTCTCTCTCTCTCTCTCTCTCTCTCTCTCTCTCTCTCTCTCTCTCTCTCTCACACACACACACACACACAGAGGAGAGAGAGAGAGAGAGAGAGAGAGAGAGAGAGAGAGAGAGAGACATGTGTCGATATATTTGACTGCCTGTTGTCACACACACACACACTGACTGCCTGTTGTCACACACACACACACACACACACACACACACACACACACACACACACACACAGGAAGTCTCCGTGACGAAGTGATCATGCCGTCTGACTCGGGCTCCGAAGGTTGTGGGTTCCATTCCGTGCGGCGCCCTTTGGTTAACGGGTGCATTTTCTCAAAGACTCATGGGGGTCATCGCTGGAGCTACGGAGTTTGTGCTTTGTGCGAGGCTTTCGGCAGTTCGCTGCGGAAAGAGACTGAGCCATATGGAATAAAAACCCGGTGCAATGAAGTCGACTCAGTCAAGCATGTTATATGTGACAAGAAAGAATAACATAGTCAAATAAGTAAGTTCTATCTCACGAGAATCACGATCAATAGGTATTGTATATTTATCTAAAACAAAGTAGAGCAGGCGTCATGTAGCACTGTTGGTAACATCATCTGGTGAATTGCCTTACACTTTTTTCATCAAGCCTGTGGCTCATTACATTCGACTACGACCAGCATTTTTTTTTCTTCGGGATTTGCTTTCCCCTGCCTTTGACCGTCGTCTGTCTACCCACAATGCAGCGGGCGTGTGTCTCTCTTCGTGTGGTTCCTATCCCTTGACCTGTCAGACACTGCCAGTAGCTACGCTACCACCAGCATAACTATTGGAGTCGATGAAACGTCCAAGCCACCCCCCTCCCACCACAAGGTGAAGACACGGAGGGCACTGGTAGTAGTACTGGGGGGGGGGGGGGGAGGGGGAAGTGTAGGTCCCTTGCCGTAGAGCAAACGTCGCGTGGTCTCCAGGCAACGACCTGTATTTCACTTCTGACACCTGATAAACATTCGACCTACAACCTATGTCTCCCTATTGAAGGACCTGTATCATTACTGCTCGTCCTCCCACATCCTCATAGATAAACAACACATCTTCAACCCACTCCCCATTAGTAAATATAACTCGTCTTATATCCACACTAGATAGGTAAATACACCTCATCCTATATCCACATCTCGTAGTTGTTGGGATCAATATGCCCATCTCCTACACACGGCAACTGACACCATTCACGTGAGATCAAATGGATATTTGGCGTCTACCTGCGCGGATCACCTGGCATTCGGTAACACCTCGTTATCACAGTAAGTGTGCTGGAGTCTTTTGAGTGACTGCAGGAGGCAGGTGAGTGGGAGTACATGTAAGATAACTTCGTTTCCAAGTTTCGATAATAAGATATATCAAGTGCGAATAACATATATAAAGTTGCACCACACACACACACACGCGCGCGCGCACTTATTTTCAATGTGTAATAACGGTTATTCTCTATAATATTCAGACAGACAGACAGACAGACAGACAGACAGACAGACAGACAGACAGACAAGTCATATCAGTACGAATGGCCTGACATCAAAGATGGATCACACGGCCTGACACCAAGAAGCATCATGTGACGAGAGAGAACTTCCGGCAGTCAACTCACATGTCTAAGTGCTCTGACAAACCACTCAGAACAGGACTACTGCGCTCTTGTCAACTATCGTACCCCGATTAGTGAAATGCTTATTCAGCGCTGGGTCTGGTTTATATTATTATATTATAAAGGATAACTTTGAGTGTACATTGGTATCTCAATAAGTGTCTCAGTCTCCTTCAATGGTCAGACATGGAGAAGCTCAACACGGTGCACGACACCGGTGAAGATCCATATGTGTACACGAGAGTCATTAAAACGTTGCATGTCTTTTGTCGAAAAGTGCCGTTAACACCAAGTTAATATTCTAGGGACTTATATTCTAGTCCTTAGCGACTCAATGAACATGATCAAGAGGATAGAGGAGGGGTCGATCCGAAGAGAATGGTTGCTGCCTGTGGAGCGGTCTCGGCTGGCAAAGATTAGTTTCATCTTCGTGCCAGGGCATGCGGGAGTACAAGGAAATGAGCGGGCTGACAAGCTCGCAGGTGAGGCTACTGTGGTAGGCGGACGCGCCATGGACCAGGCCGACATTCTGAATGCTCTACGAGAAGTAAGACTTTTGCGAGAACCAAGTGATGACTGTGAATCTACAACAATGGCCAGACTGCGAGAGCAGCAAATTAAAAGAGGGGTGGCCAAACAAGAACACTACGCAGGAAGCCAAAGAAGATTGATAATCCAACACAGAACTGGCGTCGTTAGCCGCTACACGTTGCGGGATTTGCTGAGGAGGGGATCCGAGCACTTATGGACTGAATGGTTCGATGTGCAATGAGGATGATCTGTCGACTAACTAACTAACTAACTAATATTCTAGGGAATTTTACGTTCAGCAGTCTGTCATTGCTTTCTGCGCGAGACGTCCAAATAACCGGTGTGTGGAGTTAACCCACTATCCTGTCGTCAGCATACACGAGGTTCAAGCTCGTGCGAGATAAACCGCTCGGCCGCGCTGACATCTACCATGCCAGACTCATACATGATATCAATATTGTTTTTGCTAGTCGTTTTTCTCATTGTGATGCTTAGCTTTGGCAGCGGCCTATTCTATAGACCGGTGGTTCTCAACCGGTGGAATCGGGGAGGGGGGGGGGGATTAATATTATTTCAAGATCGCGTTATACAAGAACTAATTACTTGATATTGTTTTTCCCTCCATACTTTAGGGTTCTGTACTTCTCACCCTTCTGAAATTCGTTTTATAACGTAAGTAGACCCGCAAATCACCTTTTATGTAGACGTCTAGATATGTTCTAGTATGCGTTGTTAAATTTAGCTTCCATTTTTACGTATACTGTGTAGGGGCGGGGGGTTATAGGGAGGAAATACGAAAGAGGGGAATAACGTTCTAAACTTGTAGTGAAGGGGTGCATGGGCCAAAAAAAAGTTGAGAACCATTACTATAGACCAATAGGCGCTGGATTGGAGAGGTCTTTAGTACCGCGCCGGTCGCCTTTACTTGCCAGAATATTTAATGGTATCCATTTCAGGCTGGGTCGGCCCGGGGTCCAGGTCAATTAACAAAGAAGAAAATCGATTTGATGAGGATTCGAATACATGAGCAGCGGGTGGGCAGGTCAGCGTGCTAGCCGCTGCGTTACCGTGCCTCCCGAATAAGTGTATTAACTAAACTAAATTTAGTTTAGTGTTATTTCATCCTCATTGATTAGTAGATAATCCTCCTATCATTTTCTATAACAGCTAGAGTGATACAATGCAGCCAGAGTGATACAAGACAGTCACTGTGACACAACACAGCCAGTGATACAATACATCCAGAGTGATACAACACAACCACTGATACAACACAGCTGGAGTAATACAAGACAGCCACTGGTACAACACAAGCTAGGAAGGAGATGTCCTATTCAGTTACCGCATATAGTGTTCAGATACCCTCATATTCTATAAATCAGCCTGGTGTTAGGCTTGATCGCAATGTCCTGCAGCGGACATGGAACATTTGACCCTGGGTGCGTGAAGCATCAGCTGCAGACTGCCCATATATGTCTGTATACTTCGTGACTTATTCCTTTTACTACCAACGTCTGACAGGACGGAGTGGGAAGAAGAACTGTATTGAACAAATCCGTTTAACTTCTACTGCCACATGTCGGTTCTGCAACTTTGAACACATCTATACGATGACTGAGACATTGCGCCCATAGTTAGTGCGCTTACCAAACCCAGTGGCCACTGCTCAATCCCTATTTATGGTAGGGTTCTGTTTTACTATCAGTACGGCACCGTTCCTGAAAGAAGAGGCGGGGGGTCGATCAGAACGAAGATGGACACAGAACAATGCAGACACCTAGGAAGAGCTGGTGCATGGGGCAGGATAAATGGCAAGAAAACGAGAAACCTTACCGCGGACCGTTATGGGAGTAACGTCCTGCAAATGACATGCTACATGACGATGATCGAATATGTCACAGAACGAGAACATACTGGAAGATCCTTCTATAGAAAACGGATACAGCGAATATGAGCCAGTTACTCGATATAAAGGGGGCAACTATCTGCATTGTTTACTGGTACCGTCTTCATTTAGCAGAGACAAAGTAATCGAGCCGCATCATTTTATCGATTTACGTTCACTCTTGTTAACGGTGTGACATCTGCATTTGAGCATCAGACGGGATTCGTCAAAGTAACTTGAGCACGGTAATTGTACGCTGTGGATGAAGAAATGGCCCTTGCGTGCTTGCATTATTTTGCCAACATTATATTTGTTTTTCATAAAGTGGCGTTGTTTTTTGTTTTTGTTACACATAATTAAAATGTTTTCCCTTTCTGACTTTGACCTCATTAATTATTTATTCAGTGTCGTATTTTAAAGAAATTATGTATCTCTCCTTCGGCGCAAGAGATTCCTCTCTGTTCTTCTTTACTAAGGAGATTCCGTGGCGAAGTGGCTATGCTGCTTTCTCGCGCTCTGATAGTCATGGGTTCGATTCCGGGCCACGTCATTCGCTTCACGGTTGCAGATTTTTCGGAGACTCCTGGTGGTCGTTGCTGGGGCTACGGAGTTTGTGCTTTGGGAGACGCTTTCTGCAGGCCGCCCCGTGAAAACAGACCTAACCATATGGGATAAAACGTGAATGAAGTCGATCATTTTTGCCATGTAAACCTTGTATACAAGTTTTTATGAGTATATGTCCTTGCATTATGTGTCTCTACACTCTTTGAGCCTGAGGAATTAATACCCAATTTGTATCCTTCGATTTCGCTTGTAGTCATCATGCTGAGTGTGCTAATGGCCATTAACAAGTCACGGGGTTTGAGCATTTGGAGTGAACTATTTGTTTGTGTTTGTGTATGTGTGTGTGTGTGTGCATGAGAGAGAGAGAGAGAGAGAGAGAGAGAGAGAGAGAGAGAGAGAGAGAGAGAGAGAGAGAGAGAGAGAGAGAGAGAATGAATTACCTTTTAACGGCATTCAACCAGTTCACGACTAACATTTTAAAAAATAGTTAAATTCAAAGTGTATAAACAGGAAATTCACATCTTAACAGGGCCGAATTTGGGTAATTTCCCAAATAGACGAGTGAAATTACTGTGTGTATGTGTATATTTCAGCTTGAAGAATTTATCTCGTTATTTTACTTTACGTTGTGTGAATTCTGCAGTATGTACCTGACGAAATGCAGCGAAATATGCCATGCAATAAATCGTGCAATCTATTGTTCGTGTCTTCGTTATTTAAATTTCCCAATATGTGGTTTTAACCAAGGAGATTATTGTGAAACCCTACAGAGATAAACTGGCAAATTGAACTTTACTGACCTGAAGTGGCCGCAATGTGTCTATTGTCAGAAATGACACTTAATTATTACGGGTGATGCGGTTTCATCCGGTAACTTCAGCTCTTCTCTATGGTGTACCATTTTGTGTATGGTTTCCTATTCTTTGATTTCTACAGCTGCCTGTCATTTTGTGCGTTTCCAAGGTTGCACTGTAGCACATAACCTAAATCTGCGCATGACTCGGGGTAGGTCGCGTAGAGTTATTAATGTCATATTGTGCGTGTTATATATGTCTACTTTTATTACTTCTCACTGCTGTAAAAATAACAGTATTTTATCTTACACGTGTATGATCTTGTCTATAAGGACCGCTATATATGTGACACTTTGTGTAATCATGCTTTGTGGGCCACTAGATAATCTGCCCTCAACGTAGTTTCCACTGTCTTAGGTTGATTGTATTGGTTCACTTATGCTGACAGTGGTAAATTTGTTGTTTAAATTGGTTAAAACTCTAGTAAGAAAAGTTGTATATTATAATGCTTCTAAATTATACTGTGTTATTCCTAGATTTTTAATACTTTTTTTAAAAAATTGTGTTGCGTATCCCTTACGGGACGTTGCAGTCAAAACCAGCATTTTCAGCTGCTGTTAATGTACTAGGCAAGTGTTACGTTCAGTAGTTTGCCATTGCTTTCTGAACGACCGGCCCCTATTCCTTTTTCGAAAAAACCAGCATCGCCGTGTTTCGAACCCGGGAATACGGGCTCACAAACCGCGTTCGCAAGCCCTTATAGTTTAACCAATTGTTTATTGTCATAATTGTTGAGCTGACTTGCTAACCGAAATGTTTCTGTTGGAGCACCAACGTATTCATGCCCCCGTTGTAAACGCTGATTCGATACATTAGATTCGCTGTAGAGTACAGCATGAGACAAACGAATACATCATTTGGCTTTGATTGATTGATTGATTTAGGAATCGACATCACAGCATTCGGGGCATTCCCATAAGTGCTCCGTCCCCATCCTCAGCAGCCAGCGAAGAGTTCCAACACTAATAGTACCAGTAGCAATCTGATTATAAGTCCGTCTCACCTTGCCTCTGAGCGTTGAGCGTCGGACAGATCCCCTCGTCACTCCTCGTTGTCTCATTCTTGCCAGACCATGGTAATCCATTTGCTCCTCCGAGGTGTGCACGTGCTCCCACCAGGCCGCAACCACGTCTGCCTTGTCATGTATCAATATTCCACCAAGTTCTGCAGAGCCAGCCAATCTGTCCGCCTGTTCATTTCCCAGCACACCGGCATGCCCCGGAGAAAAGATCAAGGCGATGCTTGTCACCCGTGACCTCCGAAGCGAAGCAAGCCACTCCGCACGAAGTCTGCCCGTCCTCACCCTCGTCAGCATGCTTTCTGAGTCAGTTACAATCACGATGTGTGTGTGTGTCGTATTCTCCATCCAGCGGAGAGCCGCCGTGACTGCCTCCACTTCCATTCTTAAGCTGAATGTTGTGGTATCATATGCCAGGCTCTCCTGCCCCAAACATCGACCATTAGCTTTGGCTATGAACCCCCAGCCACTTCTCTCACCTCTTGACACCGAACCATCTGTGTAGATAATCACATCACTCGGGTGAGCATTGTTCTGAATTAGTTGCTGGATTTCCACTTCCGTGGCCCCTGCTGGCCACTCCCTGCACTCCCGGCTTAATGTGATTATAACACTGCACAAGTCTGACTGCTCCGCTGGCACTCTGACCCACTCCTCTCCACGCCTAATGTTCTCCAAGGGGCACACCTGTCTGATCTGATCATTTGGCTTTGTAATTGGTCAGCTGTGTATAATCAATACATTTTTATCGATCTAGATTTTATCGGTTAACTGCCATGTGTGTTCTTAAATAATCTATACATAAATGTTGCACACAAGTTTACTGCAGATTTATAGACTTGGTTGATAAGTGGCGATGATAGGGCTGATTCTGGCTTACGGCCTGCCATCACTGCCAGCCTACGACCTGTTACTGTCACAAATATATGGCTTTACAGCTGAAGCACGTTCCTTCCAACTGCTGATCTACATGCCCTACTTAACACGGGTACTAAGTTCAATGTCAGGTGGACATATTTACAACGATAAGGGAAACAACTCGTGGAGCGGGTATTCAGCGTGTAAACTGTTTCTTGTATGTAACCAAATAGCAAAGACATAAAATTATCGAGAAGAGACGAGATCAGACGTGGTGATATCAGGACGCAAGTGTGAACACAGCTTTTCATTCATCATGTGGCCGGTCTAGGTTCACCTTCTCACACAATCACCAGTTTTAGATCAGGTCTGTGTTCTTGTTCCCATTATGCCACGTGACCAAGACATCCAGCAAGACTGAACATCCACGTCCTATACCGAAACCCATACCATTTCGTTAAAAATCAACGCAACGTGGTCTGCTGCCAAATTGCGCGCAGCTGTGTTTCGAACGCGGGTATAGGAGATTATGAACTGCGTCCGTAACCTCTGCGCCGCGGAGCCGGTTTCTACATCCATCCATCATGTGCCATGCCGGAAAGCGTGGGCGGTCATGTTCTGCCATCTCACTCGATCGCCAGAGTCGTAGATCAACTTCGTGTTCCTGTCTCGACCATGCCACGTGGCCAAGCCATCCAGGTATTTGCCTCTAGGTCTTCCCCTTGGTCTCTTCCCTTCGATGTTGTCAGTTGTCACCAAGTTCTCCAATTCATTTCTTCTCATAACATGCCCAAAATATTGTGACTGTCTACGTCTAATGTTTCTAATCAGTTAACGATCTTCATTTGTTTCTTGAAGGACTTGTTCATTGGTCTTTCTGTCTGTCCGTGGTATTGTTCGCATTTTCCTCAGAAACCACATTTCCACAGCCATCAGATGTTTTTGCAGCTTGTCTGCTCATTGTCCACGCTTTAAATCCATACAAAAGTACAGATTTTATGTAGCACTTCAAAACTCTTTTTCTCGTTTCAATTGATTTCATGGCTAGCCATATATATTCTATAGAACAGCTAGCCATATATATTCTATAGATAACCACAACATTGTTCTAGAGAAAGACTAAACAAGACTGTTCTAGAGAAATACTGAACAACGCCGTTATGGAATAGGGTTAAATAACGCTGTTCTAGACAATTACAACATAATTTCAGAGAAAGGCTAAACAACTCTGTTATATAAAATATCTAAATAACGTTGTTCTTGAGTTAAGAGTTAGTTGCATATCCTTTACAGGAAGTCGCAGTCAACCCCAGAATTTTTCTTTTTCGGGCCTGTTTGTGATTTCTTGGCAAATTTATGTTAATTAGTTTGCCATTGCTTTCTGAACGACCGGCACTCATACCATTGTGTAAAACCCAAAGCAAGGCGGTCTGCTGCCAAATCGCCCGCAGCTGTGTTTCGTATGCAGTATGCGGGATTACGAATTGCGTACGTAACCTCTTCGCCACGAAACAGGCTGTTCTAGGGAAAGGCTAAATAACGCTGTCCTGGATAATTACAACACTGTTCTTGGGAAAGGCTAAATAGCGGTGTTCTAGATCATTTCTAAACATTGTTCTAGACAAAGGCTAAATAACGCCGTTCTTGAGAAACCATGAACATGCCTGTTCTAGATGACACACAGAGTGAACACTTCACAATAACTGAATGGGCAGGTAGGATACAGTAAATATTAGTTCACAGATGCCACGTGCTCAATGAGTCACGCTGTCAGACAAGGCAAAATCAACAATGCCGTAGTGCACACCTGGTAAACGGCGTGCTTGCAGTTTTCTTCAGGTGTCTGATCTAGAGCAGACAGTGCCGACTGTGACTTTCCAATCCTCTCCGTCATCCGATATGAAGTGGAGGACAGCATGGCCGAATGGATAAGAGAGCTCGATATTAACCATCCGGTGTGCTGATGCTGAGGTACTGGGTTCAACACTTACACCGTTCAGTTGGACTGAAAGGACTTTTTCGTCCTTGACTTTGAGACGTAAATTACAAATAACTCTGAAGTCGGCGAGGGACACGTAATAGGAAAGTTAATCCACACGCACCCACTAGAAGTAGTAGCACGTGTATAGATTACGACTTAGTTCTAAGCGAGCGAACACAAACTAAAAAAAAAAAATCCTATATGAAGTAAATGTTGATATTACTGTTTCCAGTGTTGTTCAAGATTCACAGACACCTTTCAGTGTTTTCGTTTGCTTCTCTAGACCACCCCTTGTATTGATTCAGCCCTTACATTGCTGTTCTCATCAGCTTATAGTTTTCATGAGTGATCTAGTAAGTCAGCATGGCCGAATGGATAAGAATGCGTGTTCTTAAGTAGTAGTAGTATGCGCATTATCGGCCTCAAATGGGGATTGGGATTTGTGGGAGTATTTTGTTATATAGCTCTATGTGACGTCATCGCACTCCCCCTGAAATCAACTCCCCATTCTAAATGGGGAGTCAAAGGGGTATAACTCATGAATTGTTCGGTTTTTTTTTCCTGGTACTATTACATCCCTTTAAAATCCGGCGATCTGTGAGTGTGCGTGATCGGGAGGAGCACAGGTGGGCTGTGTTCGAACCCAATAAAATATGTGAAAAGTACGACCATTAACCATTCTACAAATTGTCGGGTGTTTTTCCAGTGCCTAGCGTACCATGCATAGTTGCCCACATGAAACCGTCCCCTAATCTTTTTACGTTATGTTAATCACAGATTACAGGTCGGTTCAACCTTGTCGCCACATCCTGTTACAAGGGCAGGCGTGATACCTGTAATGACGCACGTAAATTCTACATCATACACATGACCGACCTTGTCACATCCTGTCATCTGTATGGGCAGTATTTTGTATCAGGTTAAATCCCTATTCAGTGTACCGGATGTGTGTTATTTAAGCCGGATTAGGGGACAATAGCACTTGTCGTTAATACTCAAAGTGTTCTCTGTGTTGTTTCCTGTAGCAAGGTGACTCGGATTAGGGGACAATATCACTTGTTGTTAACACCCAAAGTGCCCTCTGGTTTCTTTCCTGTAGCAAGGTGACTTGTTATTGTCTAAAAATTAACCAGCAAACTGCTGACATGGTATGAAAGTTGTATAAATATCACGGGGGGCTGCTGTGATATTTCATTCTGCAACGTCTCAAGCCTCAGGTGAGCTCCTTGTTGTGACTGTATATGTTCTCTATACAGTTTTGTTTCTCGTCTGATCTTGGTATTATTTTTCCTTCTATGTAGTACTTCAACACTCTAGTTGCAACAGGGCAGTTTTTTATTTCGCTCTTTTGCCTTTGTTTTTCATCATGTCGATTCTTATTCTATCCTCTAAAGACATCATATAATTGTTCAATTTCAGCTGTTCAAGAATATTCCCATGTTTGTTCCATTGTATTTCCTTGTGATAAATAATACTACAGGTACCTTAATGTAATTATTATTTGTTTCTCCTAGCTCCGTGCTAAGATAAATACACGTCAAAAATTTTAAAAAGTTTCAAGATGTCAGAAAAAAGTTAAGTAAGTACCAAGTCTTAAAAGTTTTTTAAAAAAACTTAAGATTTCAACCAATTTTAACAATTTTTAAAAAAATTTAAAAATGTTCGAAACTTAAAGTTAAGTAAGTACCAAGTGGTAAAAGTAAAAAAAAAAAAAAAAAAAAACAAGATGTTAACAAATTTTAACAATATAAATTTTTTTTTTTTTAATGCAAAAAAAAGTTTCAAAACTTTGTTTTGGTTTTTTAACTATACGTAAAAAAAAAAAAAAACAAGATGTTAACAAATTTTAACAATATAAATTTTTTTTTTTTTAATGCAAAAAAAAGTTTCAAAACTTTTTGTTTTGGTTTTTTAACTATAGCGTGATACCTGTAATGACGCACGTAAATTCTACATCATACACATGACCGACCTTGTCACATCCTGTCATCTGTATGGGCAGTATTTTGTATCAGGTTAAATCCCTATTCAGTGTACCGGATGTGTGTTATTTAAGCCGGATTAGGGGACAATAGCACTTGTCGTTAATACTCAAAGTGTTCTCTGTGTTGTTTCCTGTAGCAAGGTGACTCGGATTAGGGGACAATATCACTTGTTGTTAACACCCAAAGTGCCCTCTGGTTTGTTTCCTGTAGCAAGGTGACTTGTTATTGTCTAAAAATTAACCAGCAAACTGCTGACATGGTATGAAAGTTGTATAAATATCACGGGGGGCTGCTGTGATATTTCATTCTGCAACGTCTCAAGCCTCAGGTGAGCTCCTTGTTGTGACTGTATATGTTCTCTATACAGTTTTGTTTCTCGTCTGATCTTGGTATTATTTTTCCTTCTATGTAGTACTTCAACACTCTAGTTGCAACAGGGCAGTTTTTTATTTCGCTCTTTTGCCTTTGTTTTTCATCATGTCGATTCTTATTCTATCCTCTCAAGACATCATATAATTGTTCAATTTCAGCTGTTCAAGAATATTCCCATGTTTGTTCCATTGTATTTCCTTGTGATAAATAATACTACAGGTACCTTAATGTAATTATTATTTGTATCTCCTAGCTCCGTGCTAAGATAAATACACGTTAAAAATTTTAAAAAGTTTCAAGATGTCAGAAAAAAGTTAAGTAAGTACCAAGTCTTAAAAGTTTTTTAAAAAAACTTAAGATTTCAACCAATTTTAACAATTTTTAAAAAAATTTAAAAATGTTCGAACCTTAAAGTTAAGTAAGTACCAAGTGGTAAAAGTAAAAAAAAAAAAAAAAAAAAAAAAAAGATGTTAACAAATTTTAACAATATAAATTTTTTTTTTTTAATGCAAAAAAAAGTTTCAAAACTTTTTGTTTTGGTTTTTTAACTATATGTTTTTGTACTTGTCTCTGTATTCCATTGAGGTTTTGTTCTTGTGTATACGAAATTGTTCTTGTCTCTCTGTTCCATTGTGTTTATGATTGTTTGTTCTTGTCTCTTTGTCCATATGCATGTATCAAGTCATCCACAGATAAAATTGGGTCCACAACCTCTCACTACCAGAACGACATGAAAACTAGGAAAAACAAGAACAACATATAACAGGAAACATGAAAACACGAATGAGATGACAACAACAAGACAGCTGACACACCAGCACACTAAGAAAGAACCAACAAACACTGTTTAATAATGGTATTTTTATTTTCATAAATCTCGAAAAGTGATATTACGTCCCCCCCCCCCCCCCCCCCCCCACAAAACATATTCATAAGACAAGTGACATTATGATCACACAAAACATATTTATGATAAAATTTACATACAGTTCACATAAAAGTATTTATGATCAAAATTTACATACAATTGGCATAAACATAACATTATTCATGATAAAATGTAGACAAATAAAATTATTCATTGATTCAAACAATATTCATATGACAACTGCCATGGTGTTTACAGTGACAACCGTGAACATACACAATCCTATTTGTAGAAAACAGGTTACAAAACTATGTACATTATATACACTAACATTAGCAATCTCTGAAATGTGTGACCAGGGAAGGTCTTGAAAAAAAAGGTGTATTATATGTCTAATGGTGAAGTGGTGGTGTTGTCTTTGTGTATCTGGCATTTTATGTAAAAATAGGATAATGATTGTCTATGTTGTTCGTATGTGTAGACAGAGGAAGCCTGTGTTTTGAAGCCTACGTTTGTCCCACCAGCTGCTGTCTTTGTGTTGAGTACGACTCAGAATGTGTCTCTGTCTAGGTGGGTATTGTGTTGTTTGGTGAGTCCTTTCGTGCTGG
Source organism: Cepaea hortensis (assembly GCA_963921405.1). NCBI lineage: Eukaryota > Metazoa > Mollusca > Gastropoda > Stylommatophora > Helicidae > Cepaea > Cepaea hortensis. The sequence continues at coordinate 69,973,090 of OY992883.1, read as the reverse complement.
TCTTGTTATTGTCTCCAAAGCAGTGGTACGTCTTGCTGCACAAGGATATTATCCCTAACCCCTCATACTCTAACTTAAACAAACCAGGGGTTCGTTTGTCGTATACTTTCTTACCTTTACACTGGGCACAGTCTGGTACACTACCTCTACTACTAATAAAGTACTGTTTATAGGTATCACAGGTCTCAGAGGGGAACCACCTATCATAAACTCTATAAAACTCTGCCAGAAGATGGGGTCTAACTACTTCTGCTAGAGTCGGTTTGCTAAGTGCTAAATATAGACTATCTGTGTCCATCTCACACAGTTGGAAATCCTTCCTATCTACAAACCTATCCAAAAAATCATAATAAAACTGTAACAAGCGCAACTTGGCATATTGGTAAACGAAATAACCTACTTGAAGGGGGAGATCCCAGACCATCGTCTTCTTCAGCATTTCTACTTCATATATATCCTCTGACAGCATGGTCATCTTCTTGAATAGGGGCTCATTGATTAATTTTGTCATATCAGCACCACAACAATACGAAACGTTGGTATGCTTGGCCTTGTTGGTTAGTGTTTTTCCATAGGCTGTGTTTCCCAACAGTTTCATCATCTCTGCCTTAATGGTACAGGCAGTAACACTGTCACCTTCACGTCTGGCATCCCCAAACGTCTGAAAGCAACGCACTGGTTGATATTCAATCACCTGGTACATCTTTGTGACAACGAGATCATGCATCAGATACCATTTTAACATTGGTGTGGCCAACAACATCTTTTCCCCAATATAACTACCTATCAGAGTCCGAAGTGGGGCAGTCAACACCTTATGGACTCGGCGTATTGCCGCATAAAGTCACCAATGTCGGCTCTAGACACCTCTGTATTCTTAAAGATACATGTCATCTCTGAGAATCGCTCTTTAAACTTGTCTGGCACATGAAAGTCACATTCCACTAGACAAACAAAGTCTCAGCTCTTACAGTCGCGAGAATTTTCTGTGTGTCAATGGGGTGTGTGCCATAGTCTGGTTTGAGTCATGGAAAAGCCGTGTCTGCAAAACTCAGCCTTTTTTAATTTCTGCCACTCGCATTCCCACATCTCCACCACTTTTACATTGACCTCTTTCACCAAATACTCGCAAATTTCACAAGTTTTGGCAAACAAATCTACCAAGGGTTTCTTGTTGACCGGGTTAACCTCTTTAGCATGTGTCAGCACACAGTCTTGATGTCCGTGCCACATACAACCATAAAACTGGTAGACAGTTTTAGACTTCTTATCCCACCCATCAACTCTAATGTGTCGGCTGCCTAGAGACATCTCCCGTCCATTACACTGGGTTTTTAACTCTATGTTCTTACTATGGGACACCCACTCTCTACACTGCACTGCGTAAAAACCAACCTTATGGGGCTTGAACCCATCTTCTGCGTTTCATGTCACAGGAAAATCTGTGGGCATTGGCTGCATTAGGGCCCACAGATAAAGAGCGTTGGCATCATACCCCTTAATGGATTTCACTTTTTTCACTCCTCTGATCAAAGTAACACCTACCTCATGGTGTCTGAAAAATGATCAAGAGACCCCGACAATGTTCTTTTTAATAGTGGTGTGCAGCCCACTATCAGTCTTGCCACATAAGGAAAATAAAACATCTTTGGGGATGGTCTTAAAAAGATATTTCAAAGTTACCCCGGGAACTGAGATGGCATCTTTAAAAATATCTACCCCTTGATCCGCATAAAAACTAACTTGAGCATTTAATGCCTCGATAAAGGGACCTACATCTTTATTGTTGTACCAGACCGAGAAATCTGCACCCCGGGGCTAGGTAATTAATGATTTCTAGAAACTTTAATTTTTCTACCGCGATGCTCATAAATTATTATTTCTTTTGACAACATATTTAAAGGGACCACCAGTGGCAGAGAGGAAATAATCTATAAAATATGGGTTAATTACGTTAATATCATGTTTCTCAGAGTTGAACCGAATCACCTGTAATTCTTTCAGGTACTCATCTAACTTTTCGACTAAATGGGGGTACTCCTCTAACTCTGTGTACACATCATCCAACTTCTCGTGTAGCGAGACATAAGTCGCTGGAGCAATCCGAGTCAGCTGCTCAAGCATCCTTTTCACCAAGTCCAAAAGGTCATCCAGTGTGATAAAGCAAACTGGGTCTGCGAAGTCAGTGACATTTGACGCCACTGAACAGCTAATAGGGACATGTTTACCTAAGAATTTTCTGGACTTGGTTTCTTTGGGGAGAGTGCTACTGTCAACATAACACTCATAGTCATACGTGGCTCTGTAGGGATACACAAAGTCTGTATCTACGTCTATACTTGTGCCTGAATAGTTTCCCATATGGTTTTGGTCACATTGTATACCCCACCTGTATATACATCAATGGTTTTGCCTCCACTACAGGTTTTATTGTGTCTATCCATATCCCTAAATAAAGGCCATATCTTCCCACAGCTTGGACAAGAAAAGGACCTAGCTAGTCTGTCAATGTCCCATATCTTCCCACAGCTTGGACAAGAAAAGGACCTAGCTAGTTTGTCAATGTTATTAATATACATAAAATGGTCTCTGTAGTACTTTTTATCATAACTACCACTCCCCCTAAGTTTTGGGATCAGGGACTGGGTGTCATCGTATTCAAAAATATCTACGTTAAGGGAAAAGCATGTTTCTAAATTGGGGATATAACTAACCTAACTCTTGGAAAATCAGCCATGGATTCTATATTTTGGGATATCTGCCACTGACGTACTAACTTTTGAGTGGGTTTCATATGAGCCTTAATATTCTCACCCTGGAATAACGCCAAACAACGAAAGAAACAGAGTTTATCGGTGTAAGGTGTAGAGTGGTTTTTATCATGTTGCAGTGTGTTGATTGTTTTATTGTTTGTAATGTGTAATGGTATATCTTCTAGACAGCAATCGATGGGATGTTCTGTCAGATGATATGTGTAAACCCTAGTCGCTTGAATTAACTCTACAAGGTATTTGGTGTTGGGTCTAGTGTGTAATGCATAATTGAACATGTCGCTTTCCTTAACATCGTCGGGGAGTTTGCCTAAGGTCTCCAGGTATTCTGCAAACAATATGTCAGCTTCCTCAACTACGAGTTCGAAAAGTATGTTTTCTTGTTTGTTTTTTAGCTGGGTGCTTCTGTTATTTATTGGTGTTTGTATCTGCTTTTCGTTTGCATGATGAAGTTGTTGATATGATGGTGTTGATGATGATAACGATGGTGTCTCGTGAAGTGTTCTTATGTCTTTGTCGACCATCTTGATGTTTAAACAGACTACCACACGTAGGACAAGACAACCGTTGTGTATTTTCGTGGCTGGTCTGAATGTGATGAAGAAGATTATGACTCGCTGTGAATATTTTCCCACAAATGACCTTCTTTCTGTGTGCTGGGCATGTCGGTTCTTGCTGAAGCCATCTTTTATATGGTTGATGAAGACACTGGTCTGAATACGGCACACAAATACCTGTAAGAGAAATAATACACAACACTATTTTACGTGTCACTTTTAAAATGTTTTCATGTGTATTGTTTAAATCTTATATTTTTATTGTCAATATTTATTTAGTTATATTGGAATATTTAAATGTGACTTTTCTATTTTAAATGCTCGGTATTGACATCCTTATATGTTTAGTGTTCAATATTTACATGATATATTGGAATGTATAAATGTGAGATGTATAGTTTAAATGATCAGACATCGTTAAATTTTCTCAATATTTTTAATGAATTAACTTTACTGTTATACACTTTACAACAAACAGCTTTGAAATTCCAATACTCTTATATTTCTTGTTATTATATATTTACATACATATATTAATCAGAGAGAGAGAGAGAGAGAGAGAGAGAGAGAGAGAGAGAGAGAGAGAGAGAGAGAGAGAGAGAGAGAGAGAGAGAATGAATATAATAAAGAACCATCATGATTATACTGTCCAGACCCACTTTGTGATGACAACTTGTCCACTTGTTGCGCTGATGTCTCTCCTTGTTGGTAGATACTGGTCAATGATGCGGCACGACAGTCTGTTGAAATTACCAAACACCTTTGCATGAGATAGTTAGTTAGTTAGTCAACAGATCATCCTCATTGCACATTGAACCATTCAGTCCATAAGTGCTCGGATCCCCTCCTCAGCAAATCCCGCAGCGTGTAGCGGCTAACGACGCCAGTTCTGTGTTGGTTTATCAATCTTCATTGGCTTCCTGCGTAGTGTTCTTGTTTGGCCACCCCTCTTTTAATTTGCTGCTCTAGCAGTCTGGCCATTGTTGTAGATTCAGTCATCACTTGGTTCTCGCAAAAGTCTTACTTCTCGTAGAGCATTCAGAATGTCAGCCTGGTCCATAGCGCGTCCGCCCTCCACAGTAGCCTCACCTGCGAGCTTGTCAGCACGCTCATTTCCTTGTACTCCCACATGCCCTGCCCTTATCCTCTTGATAATGTTCATTGAGACGCTAAGAAAACAAGCCCTAGTGAATGTCTGTGTCTCGAGCCATGTTATTGCTTTATTTACTGCCATGAATTCCATGGTCAGGCTACTTGTGGTTTCAGTGAAAGCACCAGAGTCCTCCACATTTCTCCCTCCGGCCTGAGCTGTAAAGGCCCATGAGCTTCTCACATGTTGGACGACCGACTCATCTGTGTAGATGACCGCGTCACTGTCTAGCGAATTCTCAAAAATCAACGCTTGTACTTCAGCCTCCACAGCAGCCGGATTTTCTTGTCTGCATTTCCTATCTAGTTGGATGCAAACTGAAAAGGATGTGCAGAAGTCTGTTGGCACTTGCACCCACTCCTCGCCAGGTTCTAAGTCCTCAAGTGAACACACCTGTTGAAGAATGTCTTCGGCTTGACCCATCCACGACCGTCCTCTTTTTAACCTGCTGCCCTTCACCTTCCTAATTTCACTATGCAGTGGATGTTGTGTGTTTGCGTTAACTCTGAGGTAGGCGCGTGCCCTGCACACTTGTATTCTCTCTTCAATGGTTGGAAAATCAAGAAGGTAGCGCATCGCCCTGCATGCTGTATCTCTTGTACATCCAAGAATAATGCGCATAGCTTCATTCTGTATCCTTTCCATCCTTTCAATCTGCTTATGGCTGAGAGTCAGGATTGCCATTGCATACTCCAAAACAGACATGACCAGCCCCTCGTACAGAAGACATAGATGGCGCTGCTCACAGTTTGCTGCCGCCATCACCCGCATCGCAGCCAAACCCCGCTTGGACTTTGTTATCACCTGGTCTATGTGCACATTATAAGCAAGGCTTCGATCAAACCGTATCCCTAGGTAATTCATTGCCTGCATTCTTTCCACCGTCTCTGAACACAGCATTACAGTTGGTGTTGGAGTGTTGACAATATGATTATTCAACGAGAACCAAGTCGCTGTTGCCTTTGTTAGGTTGACCATTTGCAACCCCTTGCATGAGATAATGGAATAAGTGTGTACTTGTGTGTAAGCATTATAACATTAAGGAACTTTAAGTCAGTGACATCATAAGTACCTTGGTATAATACATACAAAGACTTTGACACAGTGTGGAGGCATATAGACAGCAGAATTAGTGATATACTACTGTTTCGTTTAATATATTCAACACACAGAGAACACAGAGCAATGAGGAAAACATCTAGCAAACGTACCAATATTTGAGACACCGTCCACTTATACCGAGAGTGACAAAATATCAGTTGTGTCGAGCTCACGGTTATAGTTGTAGCACGATTTCTTCAGTTATACACAGCTCAAGACAATACTTCCAGTGTTAGCAAAGTTTCGGTCTGTAGAAAACAAATCAAAATACTTTAGTGAACGGAAAGTACACAATACATTTTATTTGTTTTTGCATATCCTTTACAGGACATCGCTGTCAACATCAGCATCTTTCATCTCTATGTTGATTTCTTGGCAAGATTACGCTCAGTAGTTTGCCATTGCTTTCTGAACGGCCGGCTCAGTTATCCCGCAAGTCACCAGCGGGGATCGAACCGCTCCCAGCTCTCGCCCCGCTACAAGACTCTGTGTGATGAACGGGATTATGGAGAAAGTGTTGTAACCCCTCGGCCAGAGAGACCCAATACATAGCTGTAGAAATAAGATATGTTAGTGATCATACATGTACATGATACAAAACTAATGTTTCATAAGATATATACATAAAGCAGCATAGACAGGGTAGAGATGTGGTGATGTGATGGAATAAGAGCATCAACATACCTGTATCTCTGTGATAACGTTGACTTTTGCCGAGAGTGGTTGAGATTTCTCTGGTTATAAACAACTCAAAAGACTTCTCCCTCCATGTTAGCAAAGTTTCAATCTGTAGAGACAACAAATCAACCACTTTAGTGATCAGTGGTTACTTCCTTAACTTTGACACTGTTTGAATCATTTTTCAAATTAAAAATTTTTATTTTGAATTGTTGAAATTTGTTAATATCTTGTGTGTTTTAGACTTTTAACACATGGTTCTTACTTAACTTTCAGTTTCAAACATTTTGAAAAATTTAACAATTTTTTTTTACAATTGTTAAAATCTAGTTTTTTTTAAAACTTTTGAGACTTGGTACTTACTTAACTTTAAGTTTCGAACATCTTTAAATTTTTTTTAAAAATTGTTAAAATTGGTTGAAATCTTAAGTTTTTTTTTAAACTTTTAAGACTTGGTACTTACTTAACTTTCAGTTTCTGGCATCTTGAAACTTTTTAAAATTTTTGACGATTATTTATCTTAGCATGGAGCTAAAAGATACAAATAATAATTACATTAAGGTACCTGTAGTATTATTTATCACAAGGAAATACAATGGAACAAACATGGGAATATTCTTGAACAGCTGAAACTGAACAATTATATGATGTCTTGAGAGGATAGAATAAGAATCGACATGATGAAAAACAAAGGCAAAAGAGCGAAATAAAAAAACTGCCCCGTTGCAACTAGAGTGTTGAAGTACTACATAGAAGGAAAAATAATACCAAGATCAGACAAGAAACAAAAATGTATAGAGAAAATATACAGTCACAACAAGGAGCTCACCTGAGGCTTGAGACGTTGCAGAATGAAATATCACAGCAGCCCCCCGTGATATTTATACAACTTTCATACCATGTCAGCAGTTTGCTGGTTAATTTTTAGACAATAACAAGTCACCTTGCTACAGGAAACAAACCAGAGGGCACTTTGGGTGTTAACAACAAGTGATATTGTCCCCTAATCCGAGTCACCTTGCTACAGGAAACAACACAGAGAACACTTTGAGTATTAACGACAAGTGCTATTGTCCCCTAATCCGGCTTAAATAACACGCATCCGGTACACTGAATAGGGATTTTAACCTGATACAAAATACTGCCCATACAGATGACAGGATGTGACAAGGTCGGTCATGTGTATGATGTAGAATTTACGTGCGTCATTACAGGTATCACGCGCTGCCCCTGTAACAGGATGTGGTGACAAGGTTGAACCGACCTGTAATCCGTGATTAACATAGCGTAAAAATATTAGGGGACGGTTTCATGTGGACAACTATGCATGGTACGTTAGGCACTGGAAAAACACCCGACAATTTGTAGAACGGTTAACGGTCGTATTTTTCACATATTTTATTGGGTTCGAACACAGCCCACCCGCGCTCCTCCCGATCACGCACACTCACAGATCGCCGGATTTTAAAGGGATGTAATAGTACCAGGAAAAAACCCGAACGATTCATGAGTTATACCCCTTTGACTCCCCATTTAGAATGGGGAGTCGATTTCAGGGGGAGTGCGATGACGTCACATAGAGCTATATAACAAAATACTCCCACAAATCCCCATCCCCATTTGAGGCCGATAATGCGCATACTACTACTACTTAAGAACACGCATTCTTATCCATTCGGCCATGCTGACTTACTAGATCACTCATGAAAACTATAAGCTGATGAGAACAGCAATGTAAGGGCTGAATCAATACAAGGGGTGGTCTAGAGAAGCAAACGAAAACACTGAAAGGTGTCTGTGAATCTTGAACAACTTGGAAACAGTAATATCAACATTTACTTCATATAGGATTTTTTTTTTTTAGTTTGTGTTCGCTCGCTTAGAACTAAGTCGTAATCTATACACGTGCTACTACTTCTAGTGGGTGCATATGGAATAACTTTCCTATTACGTGTCCCTCGCCGACTTCAGTTATTTGTAATTTATGTCTCAAAGTCAAGGACGAAAAAGTCCTTTCAGTCCAACTGAACGGTGTAAGTGTTGAACCCAGTACCTCAGCATCAGCACACCGGATGGTTAATATCGAGCTCTCTTATCCATTCGGCCATGCTGTCCTCCACTTCATATCGGATGACGGAGAGGATTGGAAAGTTACAGTCGGCACTGTCTGCTCTAGATCAGACACCTGAAGAAAGCTGCATGCACGCCGTTTACCAGTCCCAGGTGTGCACTACGGCATTGTTGATTTTGCCTTGTCTGACAGCGTGACTCATTGAGCACGTGGCATCTGTGAACTAATATTTACTTATCCTACCTGCCCATTCAGTTATTGTGAAGTGTTCACTCTGTGTGTCATCTAGAACAGGCATGTTCATGGTTTCTCAAGAAAGGCGTTATTTAGCCTTTGTCTAGAACAATATTGTTTAGAAATGATCTAGAACACCGTTATTTAGCCTTTCCCAAGAAGTGTTGTAGTTATCCAGGACAGCGTCATTTAGCCTTTTCCTAGAACAGCCTGCTTTGTGGCGAAGAGGTTACGTACGCAATTCATAATCCTGCATACTGCGTACGAAACACAGCTGCGGGCGATTTGGCAGCAGACCGCATTGCTTTGGGTTTTACTCAATGGTATGAGTGCCGGTCATTCAGAAAGCAATGGCAAACTAATTAACATAAATTTGCCAAGAAATCACAAACAGGCCCAAAAAAGAAAAATTCTGGGGTTGACTGCGACTTCTTGTAAAGGATATGCAACTAACTCTTAACTCAAGAACAACGTTATTTAGATATTTCTTCTTCTTCTTCTACGTTCATCCATAGTATTTTTTTTCAGGGGGAGTGCGATGACGTCACAAAGAGCTATATAACAAAATACTCCAACAAATCCCCATCCCCATTTGAGGCCGATAATGTACATACTACTACTACTTTCTTAAACATCCGGTGTGATTATGCCGAGGTAAGGGGTTCAACCCCTACACCTGACAATTGGACTAAAATGTTGACCTATCATCCTTGACTTGGGGACGTAAATTACAAATACCTCTGAAGTCGGAGTGGGTTCGTCTGATGGCGAAGGGCATTGTTAATAGGGAAAGCTAATCCACACGCAAAACTCAGCCTGGTGCTACTAGAAGTAGTAGTGACTATGAACTGCACTTGAGTACAAAGCGAGCGAGCGCAAAAAAAAAAATTGAGTGATTTAGTAACACCTATACCTGTCAGTACCTCGGCTTTTGCTTTCTTCTCTGTCCACGATATTCGTTACTTTCTTCGTAAAAGGCACAGCTCTACTGTTTTCTATTTCTTCATCATTTCACTACTTATTGCCCAACATGGGCATCCATATAGAGTAGCAGAGCCTAGTGTGTAGTAATTTTCGTGTCTTTGTCAGTATGTGCTGTGCCATTTTTTGAGGGAAGCTAAGTTGCAAATACAATTATCACAAACGTCAGAAACAGGCAGTCCTAATTTTTTGGCCACATTATGGGAAGACAAAAACTGTAACACGCTGTGACAACATACACGATTTTTTTCTTGACAGTAACCATACTGGTCGGGGACCCTAAGCATTATATCTGCTACTGGTACTATTAGTGTTGGAACTCTTCGCTGGCTGCTGAGGTTGGGGACGGGGCGCTTATGGGAATGCCCCGAATGCCGTGATGTCGGTTCCTAAATCAATCAATCAATCAATCAATCAATCAAAGCATTATATCAATAAAAAGATCCGTTGTATGGCGTCTTGAAACGTGAGACCAAAACCAACAACTAGCTGTCGGCTGCTCTACAGCTCCATCCACCACCTGCCCTCGCGGTTCCACATTACCCTGATCGGGTCATCATCAGTTCCAAATTCTTCACCTCGCTCAAGCGTGCACAACTCGAACCGACTGGCAAAAATGCGACCAGTCTAAAAGAGCATACCAGGACAAAGAATAAACATTTAGATAAATGGGACATCAAGAGGCCGGTCCTACAAGCGATGAGTTGAAAAAAAAGGGGAGGGGGGAGTAGCAAAGCGACAACAGCAAGAGATCGGCTTTCCCGTCGACGGGTTGGCGAAATAACAGCGGCAAAAAAGCGGTGACAGAACGAAGAGAAGTACGTCAACCATGGAAATATCAACAAATGTGTGGTTTGCTACAGAATTAGTAAATGTCAGTGCGAATTCTCGATCATACAATAACCTATTCTGATCTAGATTTACTAGTCTTTTTGGACAGGTATGCAAAGAGTTAATGGGACAGATGTTTCAATCAGTTCGATGTGTTCGATCTTAACACTGACCCTGGCGTCTCTGGCCACGGAGGATTCGAAAAGAAATAAACGAACAACTTTGTCGTGACATCGTCAGATGATCATGTGGGGTGCCCCATGTATGAGAAATCATTGAAGATTAGGGCACTAGCCGCTACGAGCAGTCATTGGTTCCTATAGAAGACTAGAGTAGAGGTCTCGTTGAGCTGTTCACGTCCACGCCGTGTCTACTGTTGTGGTACGATAACAGTTTGTGGGATGTCCATAGAAGACTGGGAGGTTGACAGTACCACAAAAGTGAGAGTCTCCCAGTAATGCTAACCTGGTCAAAAATGCACGCTAAAAGTCGGATGTGTTGGCCTAAGGGTTTCAACCCAAGGGTGCCTAACGAGACACACCGCAATCACATCTGTTCACGTCCACGCCGCGTCTACTGTTGTACGATAACAGTTTGCGGGATGTCCATAGAAGACTAGAGGTCTCGTTGAGCTGTTCACGTCCACGCCGCGTCTACTGTTGTGGTACGATAACAGTTTGCGGGATGTCCATTGAAGACTAGAGGTCTCGTTGAGCTGTTCACGTCCACGCCGCGTCTACTGTTATACGATAACAGTTTGCGGGATGTCCATAGAAGACTAGAGGTCTCGTTGAGCTGTTCACGTCCACGCCGCGTCTACTGTTGTGGTACGATAACAGTTTGCGGGATGTCCATAAGAGACTTAACATAACTAGCCAGTGTACTGTGGGCGAAGGATGAGGTGGCGGTGAGCCCTTGACACAAATGCTTCGGCGCATGTAAGCCACAGCAGTAGCGTAGCGGCAAGACGCTTGCCTGCTGGTACATCTCGAACTCGTATCGACTGGGATTAGAAACATTAATCTGGTTTCTCTCCCCCCCCCCCCCCAACTACACCATTACCCTGACCCCTTCAATCCCAGAGTAGAAGTTATACGTGTATTAGGGTCAACTGCCAGGCTCAGATTAATAATCCTGAGACCGAGTCAGGCACAGATTGGATATTAATTTGAAGGTGATTGTTGTCCGAAGAGGGTAATGGCGCCCAGTCGACTCGGCCTAAAATAAGTCACATGAGAAGTAAAGGGTCCCCTACTTTTCACCCTTATCCGAGAAGATTAAGTATCCTACCTCCCTACCCAAGAGATCGGGGATGTGTGATATGAGATACATGATCTTGGAAAACTGCCCAGCCCAAGGTAGGGCGAGATTGAACCGGTACCTACTATGTCTATTGGACATGGCACCTTTAGCTAGTGAATTTGTTTTTCAGTCGGTCTGCTAACTGTGCAGTCACGTGACTTTCCTACCAAGCAAGGCCGATCCTATGGAGTAGCCACTTATCTCAAATTATGTGAGTTTACTAGTAATGCCCAAGATGTGAAATGGGTTGAACTTTAGCAAAGCTGTAAAAATACAATGCGTACATGAACAAAAATAGAACGTGGAATCGGGCAGCTTTACAGGAAAATAAGCGTGTGACAAAACGGACGTTGTGGTCAGAAAGCCTTTGTCAGCAAGTGAAAACAAGACAATAATAAAACTAGGATGTGAGAATGTGCATCGACTGTCTGGTACAGGCGGGGTAATAACTAGAGCAGAGTGAGTTTATGTAACAGCTGTCTGTGTGAGAATGGTAATAACTAGAGCAGAGTGAGTTTATGTAACAGCTGTCTGTGTGAGAATGGTAATAACTAGAGCAGAGTGAGTTTATGTAACAGCTGTCTGTGTGAGAATGGTAATAACTAGAGCAGAGTGAGTTTATGTAACAGCTGTCTGTGTGAGAATGGTAATAACTAGAGCAGAGTGAGTTTATGTAACAGCTGTCTGTGTGAGAATGGTAATAACTAGAGCAGAGTGAGTTTATGTAACAGCTGTCTGTGTGAGAATGGTAATAACTAGAGCAGAGTGAGTTTGTGTAACAGCTGTCTGTGTGAGAATGGTAATAACTAGAGCAGAGTGAGTTTATGTAACAGCTGTCTGTGTGAGAATGGTAATAACTAGAGCAGAGTGAGTTTATGTAACAGCTGTCTGTGTGAGAATGGTAATAACTAGAGCAGAGTGAGTTTATGTAACAGCTGTCTGTGTGAGAATGGTAATAACTAGAGCAGAGTGAGTTTATGTAACAGCTGTCTGTGTGAGAATGGTAATAACTAGAGCAGAGTGAGTTTATGTAACAGCTGTCTGTGTGAGAATGGTAATAACTAGAGCAGAGTGAGTTTGTGTAACAGCTGTCTGTGTGAGAATGGTAATAACTAGAGCAGAGTTAGTTAGTTAGTTAGTCACGGTTCCAACTTCTCAGCAACGGGTCGTCCCCATTATGCTCCGTTCCTGTGCCAGTTAATATCACACAAAATGCTCCCTACTGCCCAATGTGAAAAGTGGAAAAGACAGGAGTCTCGACAAACAGCAGCCCGCACAGATACACTGTGCATAATGCCGCCGCCAGAATGTCAACACACCAGTCCCCCACGAAACACCCAATTCATCTCTGATGGAATCGACAGTCATTTTCCTATCTGGATGTTTCCTAGATGTTCACCCACAGTCCACGAAAATACAGTTCATCACCGACGGCAGTGGCAGTCAACCAGAAGCCCAGCAGCCACGCATTTCTGCATAAGGCAAAAACTGGTCAACTCTGGGACATAGCCACCTGCTATCGCTCCGAACATGCAGTCACGTTCCAAAAATAAAAACTTGGGCAGATTCAAAAGCACTTCACATGAAACTCACAGCTCACAGTGTCGCGCCACGCACTCACTCAGTAGCAGGGCGACGGAACCATCAGAGTGAGTTTATGTAACAGCTGTCTGTGTGAGAATGGTAATAGCTAGAGCAGAGTGAGTTTGTGTAACAGCTGTCTGTGTGAGAATGGTAATAACTAGAGCAGAGTGAGTTTGTGTAACAGCTGTCTGTGTGAGAATGGTAATAACTAAAGCAGAGTGAGTTTGTGTAACAGCTGTCTGTGTGAGAATGGTAATAACTAGAGCAGAGTGAGTTTATGTAACAGCTGTCTGTGTGAGAATTGTAATAACTAAATTAGAGTGAGTTTGTGTAATATGTGTCTGTTGTTGAAAGGGTAATAACTAGGGTAGATTAAGTGTATGTAACAATTGTCTGTTGCAGAAATTGTAATAACTTGAGTAAATTGAGTTTATGTAACAATTTTCTGGAACAGAAGCAGTAATAAGTCCATTCATCATGTGCCATGCTGATAAGCCTGGGCGGTCATGTTTTACCATCTCACTCGATCACCAGAGTCGTGGATCAGCTCCGTGTTTCTGTTCCGACCATGCCAAGTGGCCAAGCGATCCAGGTATTTACTTCTCGGTCCTCCCCTTGGTCTCTTCTCTTCGATCTTGCCAGTCGTCACCAAGTTCTCCAATTCATTTCTTCTCATAGCATGCCCAAACAATTTTGACAGTCTACGCTTATGTCTAATCAGTTTACGCGCTTCATTTATTTCTTGAAGGACTTGTTCATTGGTTATTCTGTCTGTTCATAGTATTCTTTGCATTTTCCTCAGAAACCACATTTCCACAGCCATCAGATGTTTTACAGCATGTCTGCTCATTGTCCACGCTTCACATCCATATAAAGTACAGGTTCTATGTAGCACTTCAACACTCTTTCTCTCGTTTCAATTGATATCTTTTTATCGGTCAGTATATTTTTTATCTTGCAAAAGGCTACCTTCGCAATGGCAATTCTTGTTCTAATTTCTAAGGCATCTCCCATCAGATTTTATGACTGTTCCGAGATAACTGTACCGATTCACTTGTTTAAGAATATGTTCATTTACTTGTATATTACATTGAGGTATTTCCTTCTTCCCTGTGACGACCATAATCTGTGTCTTCTTACAATTCAATTCTAACCCTAGTTGTTCACTGCATGCAACAACCGCATCTACTAAATGTTACAGGTCCTGTTCATTGTCTGCAATCAAGACTATCATCTGCATATCTAATGTTATTGATACATCATCCCCCAATGTTGATTCCTTCCGTATATTCTATATTTCTGAAAATATTTTCACTGTACAGGGAAAAAAGGATCAGGAGACATTACACGTCCGTCTCACACCTCTCTTAAAAGGCTGATACTGACCTACTTCATTATCAATTCTTATGGCAGCTTGTTGTTTCCTATATATGTCTTTTACAAGTCTAAGGTCTTTTCCAATTTGTAGATCTTCAAGCATCCTTATCATGTCGACATGTCTCACTTTATCGAAAGCCTTTGTATAGTAAATAAAGCAAAGATATATATCTTTCTTTACTTCTATAGAACGTTCAATTACTGTTCTCAGTATATACACACAGCATTTACTGTACCCTTGCCTTCTGCAAACCCACATTGTTCTTCTATTTCAGGCTGTATTTTCTTCCTAACTCTTTGCATGATAATTCTTAGCAAAATCTTCATGATGTGACTCATTATACTAATTGTTAGATGTTGATCACCAAGCCCCCCCCCCCCCCCCCCCCCGATTTCTTTAGAGTAGCAATAAATACAGAGTTACATAATTCATGAGGTATATTTCCAGTATCATATATTGTATTAGCAGTCTGGTAACTTTATCTATTCCATCATCTTCTAAAGCAATAATCATTTCTGTTGTGATGCTGTCTGAACCGGAGGTCTTGCCAGATTTCACATGGTTAAGAGCATTCTGAACCTCCATCTTCAAAATTGATGGTCCTTCATTATTTTAAATATAATACTGTTCTTCTCTGTTATCATCATAAAAGTTTTTCACATAATCTGACCATACATATCAAATCTGATCTTTTTCTATTATGATTTTTCCATCTTTTGTATTTAGGCAGCCTGCTGATGTACATGTTCTTTGATTAGTAAGCTCCTGAATTCTTGTGTGCATTAGTTTGGTATCTTTACTGTTATGTTGTTTTTCAATTTGTATGCAGTTTTCCTCGAGCCATGCTTCTTTTGCCTCCTTACATAATATTCTGATTTTTCTGTGAATTTCTCCATATTTTGAAGGATTATTTTTGTTCTGTCTTCTTGTTTCCATTAGTTGTAAAATTTCTTCAGTCATCCATGTCTTACGACCCACTTTCTTTAATTTTGGAATAGTTTTTTTCTGCAGCAGAACTGATTGAATTCTTCGTCATTTCTTATTGATCATCCACATCTTGAAATAGGATCTCTAGATCAGATAATATATCAAATTTGTTATTTACTTCTATGTTAAAATCTTCTTCTTTGCGTTCATCAGGAGTGTTTCTTTCAGATGTGATTGCGGTGTGTCTCGTTAGGCACCCTTGGGTCGAAACTCTTAGGCCAACACATCCGACTTTTAGCGTGCATTTTTGACCAGGTTAGCATTACTGGGAGACTCTCACTTTTGTGGTACTGTCCACCTCCCACCTGGTCAAGTTGGAACAGTCGAAGACTGCACTATCATCCCTCAAATGAAGGCAGGGACAGTCCATAGCATTTTCCACCATCCTGGGTGGCTTCCATAATTGCAGAGCCGACACATAACGCTCTGGTGCTGGGCTCACCGAGGGAATCGTCACGTCCTGCTCATGGCTGCTTTAATTCCTCACTTCAATATATTGGGCATTTCGTTCGCCCCTGGCCGTTCCCGCACAAACCAGACGGTATCCACTCAGCGAGTTTTTGGACATGTGCTTGTCGTTGCGCCCGTCAGAGCTGTTCCAGGCACGACAGACATTCGGAAAAATACCTAGTCAGAGCTGTTCCGAACAAGAGCGGCATTCGGAAACTAGGTAGTCAGAACTGTTCCTAGCACGAGAGACATTCGGACAAGACATTTCACTCGGACGTAAATGCGTAGTGCCAATTTTTAGTTTGCCACCCGTAGGACGGCACTTCCGGCTTCGGCGGGCATTTTTTAATGAGGTTAGCCTTCCTCGGATGTTAAAATTATCTTGAATTTCTTTGTCAGTTTTCAATTTGCACAAATCATATCTAGAGTTTCCTGTTGTATACTTGACTTTCCTTAACTTTACCCTCAATGTGCCTGCAATTAATCTGTGATCACTGTAACAGTCTGCAATGGGGACTGTTTTTACGACTGTTAATGCATGTCAAAACCTTCTGCTAATCAGGATGTAATCTACCTGGGTTTTAATCCTGGTGTCTGGACTCCTCCATTTCCATAATCTTCTAGAATATTGTTTAAACCAGGTGTTTCCTACAACCATTTCTTGTTCTTTTGCCCATTCTACAAGTCTGTATCCTCTTTCATTTCACTCTCCCAAACCATGGTTGCCTACACTGCATCCATCACCTCGGTGTCCTA
Organism: Cepaea hortensis; assembly: GCA_963921405.1. Classification (NCBI taxonomy): domain Eukaryota; kingdom Metazoa; phylum Mollusca; class Gastropoda; order Stylommatophora; family Helicidae; genus Cepaea; species Cepaea hortensis. The sequence goes on along the minus strand of OY992883.1, from coordinate 69,956,259 downwards.
CTTTTGCATTGAAATCCCCCATTATATTTAATTCTGAATTTTTACAGTTCTTCAAAGCAGATTCCGTGTCATTATAAAATTTCTCTATACTTTCCTCACTGCAATCGCTTGTTGGAGCATATACTTGAATGATATTTATTTTAAAAGGCTTCCGTTTAATTTTACTAATAGAACTCTGTCTGACAAGGCCCAATATCTTTTAACAGAATTTTATGTTTGCCGATCCAATATAATGGCTACACCTCTTTGCCTTTCTTCTCCCCCAGAATAAATAATCTTACAATTCTTTCCTTTCTTGATCCCTGCCCCTTTCCACGTCGTTTCACACATTCCTGAAATATTAATCTTCTCTCTTTCCATTTCTTGTTTGATATTTTCTAATTTTCCATCTGCACTCATTGTTCTAACATTTCAAGTTCCTACTTTCAATGATAGTAACTGTTTGCACCTAGTAGCCTGCAGACATTCTGGAGTCATCTGGTACACATGACTACCCCTACTTGGCAAGGCTGCCCCTATGGAGCACCCATTTACACTGTTTCTGTTTTTGATGAGACTGCACAACATAATTTTCTTGGCATCTGTAAAAAAGGTAGTTTGCCATTGCTTTCCTTCTTAGCAGTGACCATACTGGTCAATGACCATAGCCATTGTCTCCTCAAAAAAAAAAAAAAGATCCTCTGCCTACCGTCGTGACGCTGGAAACTATAACCTACAACTATATGTTGGCTGCTCTTCAGCTTCATCCACCACCTGCACCCATGGCTTCACGTAACTCTGATCGGGAGGCTAAACAGGTACTCCACCTTACCCAAGGGTGTCCCATAGGCTAGCAGAGGGAAGGAGGCACCTTACATCTTCTTTGATAGGGGATACCCCTACGCCGCCACCTAAGTAATAAGTAGGGTAGTTAATTGTGTGACCTGTACAGGACATCACAATCAACCACAGCATGTTTTGGCGGTTTGTGATTTACGTTCAGTAGTTTGCGATTGCTTTCTGAACAAACTGGCACTCATACCATTGTATTATAACCAATGCAAGGTCTACTTCCAAGTCACCCGCAGCTGTGTTTTGAACGTAGCATGCAGGATTACGAATTGTGTTCATAACGCAGTGATTTACTATGCAATTATTATATCCAATAGTTTGTCACTGTTTTCTGAACAACCAACACACCATCAAAATCAATGCAAGGCGGTCTTCTTCCAAATCATCTGCAGATGAATTTGAACAAGGACAGAATGAGTTTGTTTACAACTGTTACAGAAGGGTAATAACCAGGCTACAATGAGTTCATGTAACAACTGTTACAGAAAGGTAATAACCAGGCTAGAGTGAGTTCATGTAACAACTGTTACAGAAGGGTAATAACCTGGCTAGAGTGAGTTCATGTAACAACTGGTACAGAAAGGTAATAACCAGGCTAGAGTGAGTTCATGTAACAACTGGTACAGAAAGGTAATAACCAGGCTAGAGTGAGTTCATGTAACAACTGTTACAGAAAGGTAATAACCAGTCTAGAGTGAGTTCATGTAACAACTGTTACAGAAAGGTAATAACCAGGCTAGAGTGAGTTCATGTAACAACTGGTACAGAAGGGTAATAACCAGGCTAGAGTGAGTTCATGTAACAACTGGTACAGAAAGGTAATAACCAGGCTAGAGTGAGTTCATGTAACAACTGGTACAGAAAGGTAATAACCAGGCTAGAGTGAGTTCATGTAACAACTGGTACAGAAAGGTAATAACCAGGCTAGAGTGAGTTCATGTAACAACTGGTACAGAAAGGTAATAACCAGGCTAGAGTGAGTTCATGTAACAACGGTTACAGAAAGGTAATAACCAGGCTAGAGTGAGTTCTTGTAACAACTGTTACAGAAAGGTAATAACCAGGCTAGAGTGAGTTCATGTAACAACTGGTACAGAAAGGTAATAACCAGGCTAGAGTAACAACTGGTACAGAAGGGTAATAACCAGACTATAGTGAGTTCATGTAACTGCCTGGGACAGATGAAGAATACTGCAGTGACCCTGTGATAGGTTTAAGCTGTAATCACACAAAATGCTTGCATGTTTCAATGGTTCCCTGTCTGTAGGTGAAAGGTTTAGCCAGATGGCCTCACTGACTGCACAGTTCAAACCCTCTCTGAATGTGGTTAGGTTTACCACAAAGGCTTAATTATTCTAAAATTTATAAAAGCTGGAAAGATCATTGCAAAAAAAAAAAAAAACCAGGAGAGAGTAAACTCTGATAAGAAATACATGACAGTGTTTTCACGATGGGATGGACAAATTTCACTACATAAATTGATATATTCTATTGGATATCCATGTGGAGATGCATAGTTGCCCACACTAGCTGTCAAACGATTATATAATGTATACAACAGGAACCTAGCCAGTCCTATTAACAGAGTAGTTAGTGTGGATGCTCAACAAAATCATAACATGTGGTTACATTCTCTAATAAGTGCCAAATCCTACAACAGTTAGTAGATAAGTATAAGGTAAGTACTAAAGGAAAGCTGCTTGCAGCAGGTTAAGAAGCATTTGGAATGAACAATGTATGGGAAAGGAAAATGTAAACCCTTTAAACAAATTGAAGAAAACAAAAAACACCAAGAAGCAAAACCAGAGCTATTAAGTCAGAGCCTGTGAATAATACAGAGAAGCTAAAAGAGAAGTTAGGAAGTGGTTATGGCCTGACAAAAGACAGTATTTAGGTAACCTAGTGGGATAGGCAGAAGTGGCTGCAGCAAAAGAAAACATGAGACATCACAAGTAAAATATAAACACCTAAGTGGACTGATCAACAAGAGCAATGAGAAAGCTCTTACCAAGATTAACAATCAAACACACAGATGAGCTCAATATTTTGAGGAACTTCTGAGTGGCAAAGTCCCAAGAGACCCTTCAGATACTCAGTCTGCAGAAGTTGTGCTGGATATCAACTGTGCAAAATCAACTAAAGAAATTACAAAAACTATCAAACTTCTGAAGGATAAGAAAGCTGCTGATCCAGATCATATAGCAGCAGAAGCTATTGACTAACTGACTGGCACCTTGCCATCTTGACAGACGATAGTTTGTACAATGGACATAACACAAAGCCTGGGCTGAATTTAGACACCATGTGTTGCCCATGCAGCATGATCCCTCTTTCTGCCTGTCTAGTGTACTCCAGATGAAAGGTAAACCAATACGTCTGGAACAAGACAAGCTGCTGGATCAACAAAGCAATGCTCTAACTGTCCGCCTGTCGGAGCTTCAATCCTAAACCAGTTGCCAACCAAGGCTTAGGGCCTGTTCTGCCTGCCATGACATTTAGTCTTTGGGTTGCATTTCCTCGAACTAGGATAAGGCTTGTACCCACCCAATTGCGCTCCTCCGCCCGAAGCTGTTGGCACAATGTGGGGTGTCGGGTTTGGTAAGCACCGCCCAACATTCGGCGCTAACAGAAGCAGGTAGTACCGCCTACTGTCATACAGTAGCTCAGTCATATCTGACTAAGACCTGACATCAGCTATTAAAGCCAATATAAACATAGATAATAATTGGAAAAATTATTTAACATCTGAAAAACTAGAAATAGCAAACTGTAGAGGAAAATGTATCTTGTGAACCTGTCAAAGGAAGGGGAATTGCTGGAGTGTGAGGAATGATACTATTGTCAGTTCCAAATAGTAAACAGGATCCTATCGGAAAGATTAAGAGAAGCCAGTGACAACCAACTAAAGGATGAATATGCAGGATTCCAATCAAACAAATCCAAACTGACTAGATAGTCACATTATCATTATACTAAACAATTGAACACTTTACGTAGGATTTGTGGACAATGAAAAGTCATTTGACAGTATTACCAGGGAAACACTGGAAATTAATGAGACACAATGGAATCCCACACAAGATCATAACTTAATAGCGTAGCGAACACAAGAATAATAATAATAATGGCAATGTATAATAGAAAGATCAATAGAGACACAGAAAGACATATTCGTGCTTCATAGATTATACTAAAGCATTTGATAAAATAACAATGAATTTATTAAATTGTTGGAAGATATTAACATTGATGGGAAAGATTTAAGAATAATAAAGAATATTTACTGGAACCAAGTAGCAGCAATTAAAATGGGAAATAAATAGGACAATTATGAACAAATAAAACTAGGAGTATGACAGGGTTGTGTCTTGTCACCGGATTTCTTCTTCCTCTATAGCAAAGTAATAATGAGAGAGATCAAAGAGAAGCCAGGAATACTAATCGGAGGTTATAGTATAAACAATATATGCTATGCAGATGACACAGTATTGGTGGCGGATAATGCAAAAGATCTACAACAATTGTTGGACACTGTAGTAACAGAGAGTACAAAGAAAGGACTCGCCTTGAATATCAAGAAAACAGTAACAATGATGATATAAAAGAAACAGGTGACACAAATATATGTGAAATGGAAATAGAAGAGAAAATTCTTAACCAAGTGGATATTTTAAATACTAGGGGCATTTATAATATCAGATGGAAGATGCACAAAAGAAATTAAGAGCAGAATAGGGCAAGCAAAAGCTGCAGTTAAGAATATGAAGAGTATCTTACGCAATAGGTCATTACTGAATGTAAGAAAGAGAGTGCTGAAGTGCTATATAGAACCAATTTTGCTGTATGGCAGCGAATATTGGAATGTAAATGAACAAATCAGGAAGAACTTGGAAGCAACAGAGATGTGATTCCTGAGACAAATATTGTGAATTCCTGAGACTGCCAGAGCAACTAATAACGATTGCCTGAAAGAGGCTAATGAAACTAGAACAATAACATTATATACAATAATAAGGAAGAGACAAACAGCTTTCTTTGGTCATGTGATGAGAAGAGAGGCACTGGAGAACATCGTGACAACTGGAAAGATCAAGGGGAAGATCAAGGGGAAGAGAGGCAGAGGCAGACCAAGAGAAATGATGTTGAATGTATTGAGACGGCGGTATGGAGGAATATCATCAACAGAGTTGATCTAGAAAACTAAAGACTGTGGAGGGTCATGATGGGCACTTGATGATAATGAATGCATAATTATGTGAAATACAAAGTTCTTCATGGTGGAAAACAGACACATTTGAAATAAGAACAGAAGTGCAGTCAGTGCAACAGGGATGCCTTTTGTCACCTTTATTATTCTGACTGATTATAGACTGGATTAAAAAGAAAATGACTACAACCAGAAATGATATGGACTTAGCTGATGACATTGTCCTGTCCCACACACGGAATCAGAAGGGGGGTATATCAAACACACGTGATGGTAGGTTTGTACAATATTAGGTCTCAAATTTCACAGTGGAATGACAAAGATATTGAGATACCAAAGGATAACTGTACCTTCCTTGATGAAATCTCACTGCAGATGGTGGAATCATACACTCATTTATATAGCAATGTACATGAAGGTAGGGGAACATATAAAGATACAAAAATAAGAATACAACAGACCAGTTGAGTAAGAATTTTGTCGAAATCAACAGATGTCTAGATTAACTCCAATCATAAAAAGTCAAATCGGTATTTATTGCTATATATGGAAAATAAAATAAAATAATAATAATAAACTACAAACATTCATTAACTAGTGTCTGCACAAAATAGAAGAACTGCAATGGTATGATACCTTATGAGAGAAATCTGAGAATCACTAATAGGAAACTTAAGGAAAGATAAAACTAGAAATATCCATGAATCAAAATGTGAGGAAAAGCACTGGATAGGACAGCCATTTAGAAAAGTTGATACCTTAGAGACTGGATACGTTATTGAAGAATGTGTTACTATGAGTGATGTGGAATAAAAAAACAAATAAGAAAAACGAAGATGCTGTCAAGTCAGAGGATTAACTGTGTGTCCTTTTGCCTGTTAACAGACTTATATTCACTACATGTATGATTGTATCTGAATCTCACTGTGTTGTTGTGTGCTAACATATACTCTGGCCACAATAACTATTTTGTCACTTGTGATTGTGTCCTAGCAAAGTTTACCAATTCCACTTGTCTTGTTCATTAATTTAATCGCGTCTTTGTTTTTTTCCCCCCCAGAACTTTGCATTCAACCCCAGAACTAAGTGGCTGTTTGTGAGTGTTTGTGATTTACAGAATAATTTTATGTTTAGTAGTTCATCATTGATTTCTGAACGGCCGACTTTCACGGCTCACTTAAGTTCAAAGCGAGTGGAGTGGGGGGGGGAGTGGGGGGGGGGGGGGGGCAGAGACCACGTAATCAAAGCAGAGTTATCTTCTTTAAAAGACTTAACAATTATACATTAAAATCTGCAGCCATCGTGAACTGCGTAACTTCTATAACAAATACTACTAGATGGTACGATCGCGAATTTAAATGTGAGTATTTACTCAGGAGACCACGACAGATAGATAGGCCTTGAAAATCAAAATCTATTGGTACCTCAATTATGACAATTATGCTTGGATGTCAATTCTGGTTGGAGATATTCACATCTGAGTGTCAAAATCCCCATACAGATTTCGCCATAACTACGTAATGAATATACTTCACGTTTAAAGAACTAAAGAAACCATCACAAAGTGAAAATGAATATGTGAATAAGTTGACTACTGAATGAATGAAACCACAAAGTTGGAAAAAAGCAATAATCACAAACATCCCAAAATTGGAATCGAGAAATAGACACATGAGTGAGATGGCTCACCTGCCTGGGTGAACTGTGAACTTTACTTTAGCTTACATGAAACCTTGGCCTCATCCACTCAGCAGATCTGCTCAAATGAAACTTCTTACCTTTTTTCCAGAACAAACACACTTAGTCCAAAGTTGAATATTTAATCAGCCATTTCGCTAATTAAAACATACACTTTGCTAAATTTGAGATGCATCAAGCAAATGTTCTTAAACGTTCAAACTTCGTCAGCTTGGACTGGTACCACGCGGCAGAAAAAGCCACAACAATGATCACGTGGAGCGGAAGGCGGGATTGCCTGGAAAACAAAGGTCAATAAAAATAGCATCGTGAAATCGAGGCTGGGTGTACTTTATTGTTACATTTTTACTTTACCGTACTTTATGTGATAAGCACTAGCTGACGTAAGCTTACGGAGTTTTGTTCCATTGTAAGAATACTAATGTAATACCATGACAATGGCGCTGATTGAGATAAGCATATTGGTTCAGAGATTCTGAAGTGATTACTTTCTGAGTATAACATAACGGCTTAAGAAGTTCATGACCAGGTTACCCTCCACAGACAACAGTTCCCTTCAGATTTATATCCAACTTGTGGCTGACTCGGTCATTCTTGCATATCAGAGCCTGGAGGTGGACCGCAATATAACTTCACTTCTGAGAACGGGTAGGGGTAATGGAAGCACAGCAACACGACCAGATGACTAACCGCAGGGTCTGATTTTGGTACAAGCTAGGAACGAAGTCGTAAGAGGCTAACTAGTAGGACCGCATGCGGGCCGACTAGCTCATCACGTAGAAAACCGAACTTGCAACATTCATGAAATCGTGACCAAGGGCCTAATGCTCTACTGGGTAGAGGCAGGTAGATGAAGAACGGAAAAAACACGGTAAAAGTTAGTTAGTTAGTTAATTAAATAGTTAGTTAGTTATTTAGTTAGTTAGTTATTAGCTAGCTAGTTATTAGCTAGTTAGTTAGTTAGTCGCGGTCCCAACTTCACGCAAAGGGGCGCTCCGTTAATGTGCCAGGGAATATCACTCAAAATGCTCCTAACAGCCCCATGTGAAAAGTGGAATAGACATGAGTCTCGACAAATCAAAAGCCCATACATGTATACTATGCACAATGCCGCTGCCAGAATGCCAGCACAAAAGTCCTCCACAAAAAAGTACAGTTCATCGTCGATGGAAGTGGCAGTGACTAGAAAACCAGCAGTCACACATTACTGCATAAGGTAAACCCATCAACTTCAACTTAGGTTACGACTTAGCAATTTACGAAGATCTTTAACAGATTTCCGAATATCTTTTACATATATAATGCATGATTTTGTATGTGGAAAAGACACCTGAAAGAATGACACACACGGAGCCACCACACCTGAAAGACTGACACACACGGAGCCACCACACCTGAAAGACTGACACACACGGAGCCACCACACCTGAAAGATTGACACACACTGAGCCACCACACCTGAAAGATTGACATACAAGGAGCCACCACACCTGAAAGACTGACACACACTGAGCCACCACACCTGAAAGACTGACACACACGGAGCCACCACACCTGAAAGACTGACACACAAGGAGCCACTACACCTGAAAGACTGACATACAAGGAGCCACCACACCTGAAAGACTGACACACACTGAGCCACCACACCTGAAAGACTGACACACACGGAGCCACCACACCTGAAAGACTGACACACACGGAGCCACCACACCTGAAAGATTGACATACAAGGAGCCACCACACCTGAAAGACTGACACACACTGAGCCACCACACCTGAAAGACTGACACACACTGAGCCACCACACCTGAAAGACTGACATACACTGAGCCACCACACCTGAAAGACTGACACACACTGAGCCACCACACCTGAAAGACTGACACACACGGAGCCACCACACCTGAAAGACTGACACACACGGAGCCACCACACCTGAAAGACTGAGACACACGGAGCCACCACACCTGAAAGACTGACACACACGGAGCCACCACACCTGAAAGATTGACACACACTGAGCCACCACACCTGAAAGATTGACATACAAGGAGCCACCACACCTGAAAGACTGACACACACTGAGCCACCACACCTGAAAGACTGACACACACGGAGCCACCACACCTGAAAGACTGACACACAAGGAGCCACTACACCTGAAAGACTGACATACAAGGAGCCACCACACCTGAAAGACTGACACACACTGAGCCACCACACCTGAAAGACTGACACACACGGAGCCACCACACCTGAAAGACTGACACACAAGGAGCCACTACACCTGAAAGACTGACACACACGGAGCCACCACACCTGAAAGACTGACACACACGGAGCCACCACACCTGAAAGATTGACATACAAGGAGCCACCACACCTGAAAGACTGACACACACTGAGCCACCACACCTGAAAGATTGACATACAAGGAGCCACCACACCTGAAAGACTGACACACACGAAGCCACCACACCTGAAAGATTGACATACAAGGAGCCACCACACCTGAAAGATTGACATACAAGGAGCCACCACACCTGAAAGACTGACATACAAGGAGCCACCACACCTGAAAGACTGACACACACGGAGCCACTACACCTGAAAGATTGACACACACGGAGCCACCACACCTGAAAGATTGACATACAAGGAGCCACCACACCTGAAAGACTGACACACACTGAGCCACCACACCTGAAAGACTGACACACACGGAGCCACCACACCTGAAAGACTGACACACAAGGAGCCACTACACCTGAAAGACTGACATACAAGGAGCCACCACACCTGAAAGACTGACACACACTGAGCCACCACACCTGAAAGACTGACACACACGGAGCCACCACACCTGAAAGACTGACACACACGGAGCCACCACACCTGAAAGATTGACATACAAGGAGCCACCACACCTGAAAGACTGACACACACTGAGCCACCACACCTGAAAGACTGACACACACTGAGCCACCACACCTGAAAGACTGACATACACTGAGCCACCACACCTGAAAGACTGACACACACTGAGCCACCACACCTGAAAGACTGACACACACGGAGCCACCACACCTGAAAGACTGACACACACGGAGCCACCACACCTGAAAGACTGACACACACGGAGCCACCACACCTGAAAGACTGACACACACGGAGCCACCACACCTGAAAGATTGACACACACTGAGCCACCACACCTGAAAGATTGACATACAAGGAGCCACCACACCTGAAAGACTGACACACACTGAGCCACCACACCTGAAAGACTGACACACACGGAGCCACCACACCTGAAAGACTGACACACAAGGAGCCACTACACCTGAAAGACTGACATACAAGGAGCCACCACACCTGAAAGACTGACACACACTGAGCCACCACACCTGAAAGACTGACACACACGGAGCCACCACACCTGAAAGACTGACACACAAGGAGCCACTACACCTGAAAGACTGACACACACGGAGCCACCACACCTGAAAGACTGACACACACGGAGCCACCACACCTGAAAGATTGACATACAAGGAGCCACCACACCTGAAAGACTGACACACACTGAGCCACCACACCTGAAAGATTGACATACAAGGAGCCACCACACCTGAAAGACTGACACACACGAAGCCACCACACCTGAAAGATTGACATACAAGGAGCCACCACACCTGAAAGATTGACATACAAGGAGCCACCACACCTGAAAGACTGACATACAAGGAGCCACCACACCTGAAAGACTGACACACACGGAGCCACTACACCTGAAAGATTGACACACACGGAGCCACCACACCTGAAAGATTGACACACACGGAGCCACCACACCTGAAAGATTGACACACACGGAGCCACCACACCTGAAAGATTGACATACAAGGAGCCACCACACCTGAAAGATTGACACACACGGAGCCACCACTCCTGAAAGATTGACACACACGGAGCCACCACACCTGAAAGATTGACACACACGGAGCCACCACACCTGAAAGATTGACATACAAGGAGCCACCACACCTGAAAGATTGACACACACGGAGCCACTACACCTGAAAGACTGACACACACGGAGCCACCACTCCTGAAAGACTGACACACACGGAGCCACCACACCTGAAAGACTGACATACAAGGAGCCACCACACCTGAAAGATTGACATACACGGAGCCACCACACCTGAAAGATTGACACACACGGAGCCACCACACCTGAAAGACTGACACACAAGGAGCCACTACACCTGAAAGACTGACACACACGGAGCCACCACTCCTGAAAGATTGACACACACGGAGCCACTACACCTGAAAGATTGACATACAAGGAGCCACCACACCTGAAAGACTGACACACGAAGCCACTACACCTGAAAGACTGACACACACGGAGCCACCACTCCTGAAAGACTGACACACAAGGAGCCACTACACCTGAAAGACTGACATACAAGGAGCCACCACACCTGAAAGACTGACATACAAGGAGCCACCACACCTGAAAGATTGACATACAAGGAGCCACCACACCTGAAAGATTGACATACAAGGAGCCCCCACACCTGAAAGATTGACATCCAAGGAGCCACCACACCTGAAAGACTGACACACACGGAGCCACCACACCTGAAAGATTGACACACACGGAGCCACCACACCTGAAAGACTGACACACACTGAGCCACCACACCTGAAAGATTGACATACAAGGAGCCACCACACCTGAAAGATTGACACACACGGAGCCACCACACCTGAAAGATTGACACACACGGAGCCACTACACCTGAAAGATTGACATACAAGGAGCCACCACACCTGAAAGATTGACACACACGGAGCCACTACACCTGAAAGACTGACATACAAGGAGCCACCACACCTGAAAGATTGACATACAAGGAGCCACCACACCTGAAAGACTGACACACACGGAGCCACCACACCTGAAAGATTGACACACACTGAGCCACCACACCTGAAAGACTGACACACACTGAGCCACCACACCTGAAAGATTGACACACACTGAGCCACCACACCTGAAAGATTGACACACACTGAGCCACCACACCTGAAAGATTGACATACAAGGAGCCACCACACCTGAAAGATTGACACACACGGAGCCACCACACCTGAAAGATTGACACACACGGAGCCACCACACCTGAAAGATTGACACACACGGAGACACCACACCTGAAAGATTGACACACACTGAGCCACCACACCTGAAAGATTGACATACAAGGAGCCACCACACCTGAAAGATTGACACACACGGAGCCACCACATCTGAAAGATTGACACACACGGAGCCACCACACCTGAAAGATTGACACACACGGAGCCACCACACCTGAAAGATTGACATACACGGAGCCACCACACCTGAAAGACTGACACACACGGAGCCACCACACCTGAAAGAGAGCACTGCCCAGCCTATCTCTTGGAAATGAAAGGGCCGATTGGTCCTCTAGGAAAGTTGAGGATGGGCAAATGAGACGTGATATTTTCTATAAATGTTGGCCTGTTGCACGAGAAAACACTAATCCCACGACTGATGGAATCAGGAATTCAAATGGGCACTAGCAGGAATGGGAAGGGGAGAGGGGGTATGCTAGCCACTGTCCTATCCCGGCTCCCATTGTGTTCAATGGCGGGCATTTAATATATTTGTAATTCCCACGAGGCAGAACTTGATCCACTCGCTACAAATTAAAACACTAAAATGCAAGTTATCTTTATAACGAAATTCGATGTTACAAATAGTAAAAAGTAAGTTAAAATCGGAAAGTCCCAAGCAAAAGTATAACCTTATAGGATCAGGGAAAGAAACAATTCCCCGGCAAGTAATTTGTTTGAAGAACAAATGCTGACTCAGGTGTCATGTTTCTGTCATATCCCGCTGTCAGCATGCTTGTCTTTCCAGTATGATTCCTGCCATGCATCTAAGGTGATAAGTAGCTCTCAGTTCCCAACGGGAATGCGTGGGACAATATTTCAAGGTTATGTTTGAGACAGATAATTCTGCTGGTTATTCCCACCTCGTTATGGCTCGTCTTTCCTGATGACAGTGGCCCCCTACATCTTTAGTGTTATGATAATATTACAATGTATGTCATTTGTTGCAGGATTGATTGATTGATTGATTGATTTAGCAACCGACATCACAGCATTCGGGACATTCCCATAAGCGCTCCGTCCCCATCCTCAGCAACCAGCGAAGAGTTCCAACACTAATAGTTCCAGTAGCAATCTGATTATATGTCCGTCTCGCCTTTCCTCTGAGCAGGATCTTGCTATCAACCCCAGGTTAATATTTTAGGCATTTTTACTGGGCGAGAAATAAACTTAATGCCGGTGTAAGATCTAACTTGTCATCAACATACGGGAAGTTAGAAAGCGAACGTTTGTATCCTTTCAGCCACATCGACAGCTATGATAATATTAATAATAATAGTGCACACGATACTGGGCTGACAGATGATCTTATACAGGCAACAAGCACACTTGTGTCCCCGTTAAGTGACAACAGTAGCGCATCGGTTTGCATATTTGTATTCTTTCTTAAATGAGATCTAAAACCATAAGAGGATCGCATACTGATCTCAATAACTATAGTGCATTCACATTTGTTTGCCTCAATATAAACATCCATATCTCAGTAACCAACTGAGGGAAAATTATGAGATTTAGTATATAACCTTATCATTATGTCCACCCAACAAAAAAAATTTTGTTCTGGAGATTTTACAGCAGATTTCAAAGTTTGTTTATATGCGGTATATAATTTACGAGTCTGAGATGAAATTCATAATTTTAAATGTATTACAGCGTAGTCAGACAATCAGCGCTCAATGTTGAATATTTTCACTGGATTGGCTTTATGCCAACTCCCCGCGTTATTTAAACTAGGACTGTTCAGAGGTGTCTCAAAATTTGGGTTATTTCATGAAACCTGATTAATATGTTTTTTGTTTTTTTTTAAATCTTACCACTTATCGCTAACATTGAAATGAAATGTGTGAATATTTTTCAATGAGAATGAATGCGAAATTGTGTATACACTTCAAACAGTGCATGCATTGGGTTTGAGTAAACGGTCATTTCGTCGATGGATACAAGAATCTGGAATTAAATCACCACGCAATAACCAGACGGTAGGTAGAAAGATTATTGTAGACAGCTTTGACAAAGATGTCAAAAGGCGAGCTATTATAAAAATGCTTTAAAAAGTCGCTTAAAATTCGACAGGGTCGACTTCATTGCACCGGGTTCTATCCCATATGGCTCGGTCTCTTTCCGCAGCGCGGAAAGCATTGCACAAAGCACGAACTCGTGAACGGTGGATGCGGCCCGGAATCGAACCCACGACCTTTGGAAACCGAGTCAAAAGGCTTGACCACTTCGTCACGGAGACTCCTAAAATTATAAACATTTTGGATTTATATCCAGGATTATCCAGCATTATAAAAATGTTGGATGCCAAAGAAACAGTGACTGTAAGAAAACTTAGGGTAAAAATAGACTAACAAACATCCACAGATAGCCGTTTCCAGCTAGGACACAGATAAGTGAAATTAATACTTATATGTAGTGTCTTTCGTGTATTTGTTAGTCTATTTTTGCTTGTTTGTTCCGTGCTGATGAAGGCTTTGGCCGCAATGTCCATTTTTTTTTGTAGTCGTGCTTTGGTAAAGCTCACAATCTACTTCTCGTTTTTCAGTGATTCATTCATTGCTTTTCAAGTTTTACCGCAGTTCCCCTTATTCTTGTTGTCCAGCTTAAGCATCGTATGGTTAATGTGGATTTACATAGTCCGTGTCTGTTTGTGCCACGAAGGCATTGCTTGTGAACATGATTGTTGGAGTAGTTGTCTGGTGAAGTCCCTGTGTCGAGGCAACTGAATGTCTTATGGTGACAGAGTCTATAATGTTGTGTATGGTCGTATAGGAGTAAAGCGTACTATCAGATGTGGGACACAGGAGTACTGCCTGTCAATATATGTTTTTAGTAGGGAAAAGAGTGCGGTGTGTTAGAAAAACAGTTGCCGGTGTGCATAACAGTAGGTAGAGGATTGTAGAGTATTAGAATAAGGATGTGGTATGTGGTGTTTGATCTCAGTTATATCATGGACTGAACATTGATAGTGTTCTATGAATATGTGGTCTGAGTAGAGCTGACACAGGCAAGAACTAAGTGAAACGTCTATAGTAAACACTGTGTTGTCCTGTTACCAGTGACTTGGTACAAATTAATGCGTACAATATTCTGCAATGTGTAGACAGTGAGCTTATTATGGGTTCCTTGGCAAATGTAGCTATTTTGGTATGTAGGAATGGTAGCCTAATTTACTAGCACAAAGATGTCATTCTGATGTGTGTTAACAAAATCAGTGTTGAGATGTTGTTTGCTTGCAATGTCTGTTGTATGTTAGCCAAATAAGTGTTGAGATGTTGTGTTTGCCTGCAATGTCTGATGACTGTTAACCAAATCAGTGTTGAGATGTTGCTTGCTTGCAATGTCTGATACATGTTAACTGAATCAGTGTTCAGATGTTGTGTTTGCTTGCAATGTCTGATGTGTGTTAGCCAAATCAGTGTTGCGATGTTGTTTGCTTGCAATGTCTGATACATGTTAACTGAATCAGTGTTCAGATGTTGCATTTGCTTGTGATGTCTGGTGTAAGTGAATCTAATCAATAAGTGCCAAGATGTTGTATCTTGTTGCATATATTCGTCACAAGTACAAGAGTGTCGTCTGTCTTACGTAGAAAGACTCGGTGTTGGTGTTGTTTTGTTGGGTCATCATGTTGAGATGTTTGACTTGTCTTTGCCTAATAGCATTATGTTTAATATGATTTCTTTACAATGATAATCATAGATTGTGTTTTCTATTGTTACAGGAGCGCTGACTAGTTAGTGTCAGCATGCCTGGGTTCATGGTGGGGTAGTAATTTGTGTCACAACTCTTTTATTTATGTCGTGTCTTAGGATTTATGTTGTGTAACTTATGTTTGTGTAGTGTCTTATTGTTGTCTGTGTCAAAGTCCTTTATTGTGTCATTCTACTCAGCTACTGTTTGGAACACCTGTGTTGTGGTACTTGGTGTACCCTGTTGTCTTAAGTTCTGGTGACTGAATAGGGGCCACCCTGTTGATGTTTGATGCCTGCAGCTCTCTGTTATTGAAAATGTATTATTCAATGTGTTTGACCACAAATTGTCACCAAAGTTGTAGTAGTTGATAAATAAAAGAGCTTTTTGTACTGTTCTTTATTTGTTTGTTCAGTCTGTTTTTAGCTTTTGCAACCACTATTTCTACCACAATCTAACACCTTAATCCACTGTCTGGGTCTCAAATATGACAGTTATTGTCCAGAGTTGAGGCCCCTGTCCAAGATCTCGTATATTCTTACCTAATTACTATCATCTTTTTTTTTTTGTCAGTTGAGGGCAGTGTGAGTTTCCCTCTCTTTTTACTCCTTTTCTTCTTTGGCAGTAACGAAGTCAAAGTTACTCTCTACCTCTTAGCACCGTAGCAAAGGGAACATTGTTTTTCCCTTTTCTTTTCCCCTCGGCTACATATGGACAGCGAGTCATAGATTCAATTCCTCTTATTATGACATACAACATTATTTATAACGATTTCTAACGCAGATCTATGGTAAAAATTAATCATATAAACAATGGATGGCCAGTGACCGCCATAACGCTGGTCTAAGGTCTCCTGGTTGTCTACGGTCCTGGTTTGTATTCCAGGGTAGACTGATTACCATGTTCTCTCACATTCCGCTCAGCAACTTTCAATCACTCATGATTGACGCTTTTCTCATGAATCATGTCACTCATACTAAACTATTCACGTCTCTTAACTTCTCAATCACTCCTTTTTGACCCGCCATAAATTGTGTGATAACAAATTTCACTTGTCTCTACATATCTCCTCGAGAGTCGGAATTCGCCATGTCTCTCTTTTAAACAAGAGGCACGAAACAGGCAGGCTGAGTTTGAGGATGATACGAGGGTGGCTTTAACATAAACACGGCTGCTAACTCTGTAGCTGATTGCCCAGCTGCAAGCACAACCATCGTCATCATGATGATTGCAGAACTACGCTTTCATCATGGACATGTGAGCATGTTCTCGATCCTGTACCAGTTCTCTTGCCCCGTGTATGTTCACGCCCAAGATGTTAACAGTGTCCCGTGCCTATTTCAGTGCTGAATTTTCTAGTCGTGTTAACGTTCAGTAGGTTGCCATTGCTTTCAGAACGAGCAATCAACTTTAAAATCCAACTTAATGCCGGTATAGGGATTGAACGCCCTACCTCGTCATCAGCGTACGGGAAGTTACAGAGCGAAGGCTCTGATCCCCTCGACCCTCTTCTCCCAGGAACCATGCCACCCATCAGTGTTCTTTCCCACACCATCGTGACCTTTCACACGGCCGAAGTATTGCAGTTTACGAGACATGATGTTCTTTATGAGCCAGATTTCTTCAATGTTCGGATCTTCTAGAATGCCACTATTTGTCTTCTGCTTGATTCACGGTCAATTATGACCATTGCATGAAATATTATATTAATAAAATATTTAGATAGAAATAGTGTTACAGAATGCTGTTTTAATATGTTTTCATTACTCTTACAAATGTCATTTTATGAGGCGTGAATTATTTGAATTACAAGACACAATCTGGAGAGACCGTCAATATTAGTTGTCACATCAACTAATGAATCAAGTGTCACCTCCACTCAGGAAGTGACTACAAAACCAACCAATGAATCAAGTATCATCTCCGCAGCGAAGGTTGACTATAATGGATATCTCTATATCTCGCTCTGACATGCGTATATACACGTGTTCACCTGCCACTTGATGTTATCTGCAAAGAAAGCAGCAGTGAGATTAAGCTGGTTGATATCCCTATAGAGTTTGTCCTCCAACTGAGCAGGTTTAGGCGAAGACTACATTTCTCTGTTCTGTATATGTTGGACTCTCCTGCAACAGATGTTTAGCTGTCATTTTCATACGTGTAATGCTACAATTCGATTTTTGGAAAAGTAAAAGTTGCACTGATGCACTATTTACACTTAGACAAATATGTGGAAAAAAAAAACTATCGAATATAATGATCAGCAGAATATTGTGTTTGTAGATCAGGAAAAGGCTTTCGACAGAGTAGACAGATACAAATTATGGACCATCCTTGAAGACTGGGGTACAAGGGCAATTGCTAGAAAACATCATAGCCATGTATCACTCGAGCCGAAGTGCAGTAAGAACACAAGAAGGTATATCATATATGTTCACAGTCAATACAGGAGTGAGGCAGGGATGTGTGTTCTCTCCCCTGCTATTCAATATCTACATGGACAGAATTTCCAAAGAAGCAAGTCTCGACAGAACAGATTCAGAAAATTTAGAACTCTTTACTCCAGATGAAACAACTGACCCACAGGGAATAAATGAACTTCTATTTGCAGACGATCAGTGCCTGTTTTACAGCGATGAGGGCAGACTACAAAATCATATTACTAATCTGAGTTCAACCTGCAGCAGATACAATATGAGTATAAACACAGCCAAAACCGAAGTAATGCAAGTTAGCAGATCGCCAGGCCCACTAAGTATACAGATAAATAACACACCTCTGAAACAAGTTTAAAAATTCAAATACCTTGGAAGTATGATCATAGAAGATGTCAGATTGGACAGATAAATTGAAATCAGATGTCAAAAAGCTAGTGCACTTACATATCAACTATCACCCTTACTGAAACATCCAAACATACCCATGTCCGCAAAACGACAGATAATAAACAGCATATTCACACCAACCCTATGCTACCAATCTCAAACCTGGACTTTAACCAAATTACACCTTCGCAAAATCAACACCTACGAAATGAGATGCCTGAGGAGAGCTGCCAACTTAACAATCCGAGACCGAGTAAGAAATGCTACTATCAGACAGACTGTGGGATCAACACCTTGTGCCACATTTATTGAAAGACAGAAGATCAAGTGGTTTGGCCATGTCGTTAGAATGCATCACCAGCAACTACCATCACTGGCCTTACATCAAAGATCATCTGCGACGAGACCACGAGGACGTCCAAGAAGAAAATGGATTGACGACATCAGAGACATTGTACAACCACACGGAATGACACGATCCAGTGCCGTCCACCGGGCGCTGGAACGCAAATTCTTCCTCCCCACGCCGCTTGACGGCAGAAGTGGAAGATGATGATGATGATGATGATGATGAATGAATATCGAAGAAACAACTGAATATTTGAGGATATTAATTTTTCTCTCTGCGGAACCTTAACTCAGAATTAGCGAAATATGCTCCAGGAAAGCGTCCGTGTGTTTCTGGGGCATAGAAGTGAAGCAACCAATAGTCACACTGTAACTCACCATGCATGTCACAAAAAGGCTCTAAGGAGGGTTGGCATGAGACTGGCTGCTTCAATCCGTAGAAAACTGTAGTTCCAAAATGCAAAGGTCTTGGCGTAAGGTAGTTGAGAGCCTATACTCTATAAGAAGAAGAAGAAGAAGAAGAAGAAGAAGAAGAAGAAGAAGAAGAAGAAGAAGAAGAAGAAGAAGAAGAAGAAGAAGAAGAAGAAGAAGAAGAAGAAGAAGAAGAAGAAGAAGAAGAAGAAGAAGAAGAAGAAGAAGAAGAAGAAGAAGAAGAAGAAGAAGAATGTAGGTAAAGTTTCTTTGTCGAAGCTTACGAAAGAATTTCATCCCCGTTTTATTTTTTGGTACTAGTACGGTAATCTGTTGCTTGGTTACTACGGCAGTGGCGTTCTTTTTCTCTTACATGTGATTGGTAGGTGATGATGATACTGCACCGACTTCACTTGGAGACAGGACCCCTCACGTGCATGACTTAGGCCAGTGTTTTCCGACCTTTTCCGGGTCAGGATTCTCATTGTCTTAGTAGCAACCCGCGACTTCCTTTTATAATAGTATAGTCAAGCAACCCACCACCTACATTTGTAAAAATACTTGCAACTAAAAATAAACTTGATGACCCCCGAGAAAAATCCTGGGCACCCAGCTGGGGGTCGAGACCAGAATCAGAACCACTGGCTTACAGAAACATACAGCAGGAGTGATCTCGGAAATGCGCATAAAGTCTGGAAACTTCGGTGCCAGTTATGTTTTTCTGCGGCGCACTTTTTAATTTGTGTTTTTCTCCTTGGAAACTCACTATCCTATTTTGTGTCTTAGATTTGGTAATATGTATCTGTTATCTCATCTTATCTCATCTTATCTCATCACGTTCATCTAGTGCCTTGCAGTGTCGAGGTGAAGTATAAACAGCGGGAGAGTGCCCGCTTATGGGCTCATGTATCGATATTACCATGGACTGTTATTCCCTGCGTCCATCGTTTACGTGGTCGGCCTCTTCCTCTGCTTCCCTATGGTCTGTACATCATTGCTTGTTGTGGTATACTGTTAGTTGGTAACCTACTTGCATGGCCCAACCATTTGACTTGCTGCCTTCTAATAAAATTTAGTGTAGCTATAACCCCCACTTTAGTCCTGATTTCTTCATTTCTGATCTTCTTCTTTTTCTTCTGCGTTCATCCGGAGTTTCTTTTTTTCGGACGTGACTGCGTTGTGCCTGTTTACAGCAGATCTGCGTTCTTGCGCCGTTAGGCCGACACATCCGACTTCTGCGGGCATTTGTTGACCGGGTTAACCTTCGCGGTCATTTCTGATCTTATCTCTTCTTGATACATTGAGTATTCTTTTCAGGAATCTCATTTCTGTTGTTGTGATTTTTCTTTTCTCTTTTTCTGCCATTGTCCAGGTTTGGCATTGGTAACATAGAGTTGGTAGGAAGATTGTGTTGTAAAGTGCTTTCTTAGTAGTTATTAATACATGTTTGTTCTTTAGTATTGGTGCCATTTGTCCAATGAGTTGGTTTGCCTTATTGCATCTATTTTCGATCTCGTCTTCTGATTTGCCATTTGATGATATTATACTTCCTAGGTACTTGAAACTCTTTACTTGTTTCAATAGATGTTCGTTTAGGTGAATCATTGTTGCTTTTTCTTCTTTAGTTATAGTCAATACCTCTGTTTTACTTGTGCTAATTTTCATGTTGTGTTCCCTACACATTTCGTTTAGATTATTTCTGTGATCTTGTAATTCAGCTTCTGAATTTGCTATTAGTGCTTGGTCGTCCGCAAACAGGAGTTCTCTAATGGTTAGATTTGCAGATGGTTCTTCTTCTGTGTTCTCGTCATGCGGTATTCTTGCTGTCTCTGCTTGGCTGGTTTCTTTACATATGTTGTCTACATATGTTATAAACAAGAGAGGGGACAGGACACAACCTTGTCGTACTCCGGATCTTATGGTGAAGGGTTCTGAGTGTCCTCCAGTTGCCCTCACTATGCATTCACTGTTGTTGTATAAGCTTCTGTATAGGTGTGTTAAATGTGTACTCACTCCATTTTGTTTAAGGATTTCCCACAGCTTGTTTCTATCTACTTTGTCAAATGCCTGTTCTTGGTCGACAAAGGCTAAGTAGAGTGTTTCATTGAATTCGATTGATTTTTCTATAAGTTGTCTAAGAGCAAAAATGGCATCTTTGCATCCTTTGCTTTTTCCTAAATCCAAGTTGTGTTTCGCTTAGCTGGGGTTCTATAATAGTTCGTAGTCTTTTTTTCAAGAATTTTGCAAAATATTTTCCCAGTATGACTCAACAGTGAAATGCCTCTGTATTGTGTGCGTCTCTTTTGCTGCCTTTTGTTTTTCCAAATTGGGATAATTATGGCGTTTCCCCAGTCTCGTGGTGTCTGTTGTTCTACCCAAACAAGGTTGAATAGTCTATGTAGCCATGATGCTCCTACTTCTCTTACTGCTTTAATTAGTTCATTTGGTATTTCATCTTGTCCTGGTGATTTGTTCAATGGGGCTAATCTGATGGCTTCTATAATTTCTTCTTTCAGTATGTCTGTTATCTGTTGGGATATAATCCTTACACTCCGGACAAGTCAATATGTGCTCAGATCCCTCTCCCCATCAATATACGCATGGGCGTCCGACGGCTTATGGTGCCAGTTGTGTGTTGGTTGACGAGGCTCCTCGTTCTCCGGATGTACCTCTCGTGTATGGCCGCGCCAATTCTTTCTCCGAGTCTCTCATTCTTGACAACGATGTCGATTCACTGGCAGTATCTTCTATGAGTAGGAACACGGCAACGGAGACGAATGGGGGGGGGGGGGGGGGGGGGTAGAGGCCATGGCTGGGAAGAAGCTGGCTCCTCACGACCATACGTGCTAAGGGGCAAGCACAGGCTGCACGGACTCTCCTCACCGAGGGAGGGAAGGCTTGAGAGTGGACATAGTAACAGCGAAGGGACAAGCACAACAGGGATAAAGAATGTGAGCGAACGTCTCCATGGCTGGGGAAAGACGCCCGGAGTCATGACCTCGACGGGCCAGCCCCTAGACAGTGTCAAGACTGTAATGGGCCGACACACTTGGAGAAGGGGGTGCGCTTCTGACGATAAGAAACCCCATGTCGTGTTTGCTCCGCGGCGGAGTTGTTATGACTAACTTACTACCAGTCCATCAGACATTTCCGGATAGACGGATGGACAGCTGGAAAGACAGCGAGCTGCTGCAGCGCAGTGGTGAGACAGGCTCCACCAGTGACACGGTGGGGCCGACAGCAAACCGCGGTGATAATCCATAATGCTGTATACAATCATTGTCACGTCTAATAAAAGTAAAAAGAAAAGATTCCCCCAGGATCCTCAGAAAGGGGGCGGGGGGGGGGGGGAGAGAGAGAGAGAGAGAGAGAGAGAGAGCATGAAGGATCCATTGGCGACCACACGATGACGACCGTATCCGTCCAACCGACCATGATTTCAGCCGAACGACCGGGCTGGGCATGCGTCTGTGGTAGAAGCTTCGCCACCTTCCGGGGAATGAGACTTCATGCTGAACGTAATAAGTGTGAGAGTGCGTCACAGGAGGCACGGCAGAAGGGAAGAACATTCCGCCGCTCACGGCCTTCATGGACGAAACGACAATCCTGACACCGAAGGAGAATGATGCTCGCAGCATCCTCCCCAGACTGGACGATCTGATTCGCTGGTGCAGGATGAGCTTCAAACCTAAGACATCGAGAAGTCTGTCGATCGTGAATTGTAAGGCGGCGGAGAGGTTGTTCTCCGTTGCCGGACAAGCGATTCCTACGGTGGTAGAGGAACCCGTAAAGAGTCGCTCGTGTGTACGACTCAACCCTGACGGACGCGGTGGTAGAGATGCAAGAAATGCTGACGAAAGGTCTGGGTACCATCGATAAAACCAGGCTGATAGACAAATTCAAAATCTGGTTCCTCCAATTCATGCTTATTCCGAAACTCCTGTGGCCGCTGCTGATATATGATATAAGCACGACCACAGTGAGCACCATGGAGGGGAGATAAGCAGGTATATAAGAAAGTGGCTTGGAGTACCAGCATGCCTCACGACTGTCGCACTGTAGTGCAAACAGAGTAAGCTCGTCCTCCCGTTCCCGTCCCTCATGGAAGAGTTCAAAGCTGGAAAAACCAGACTCGCGATGATGCTGCGCGAGTCTCCAGATATAACGGTTGGTGCCTCAGTTCCCGCCTTGAGAACGGGAAGGAAGTGGAAAGTCGTCAGCGCGGTCGACGAAGCCCAGGCAACACTCCAGCTGAAGGAGGTCAAGGGCCACATCCAGTCGGACAGGAACGGGTTCGGCTTCCAAGAGAAAGATCCGATGTGGTCCAAGGCGACGACCAAAGAACGCAGGGACCTGGTGGTTAATGAGTTCCGCAAGGGGGAAGATGACGAAAGAGTCCGGAAGGCTACCCAACAGGCGCAGCAGACACAGTAGATGTCATGGGAAGAGGTATTATAGAGATCCCTTACCTGGAATGACATATAGCGCATGGCATTACTGCGCTTAAGTTTCGTCGCCCGACCCCTCTACGATGTTCTACTATCAGCTGCCAACTTGGTCAAGTGGGGGATAGCCACCGACCCGTTCAAAAGGTTCTAATCGTTCAGACAGCTGAACACGTACTGCCCGCATGTAAGGTCGCCCCGATTCAAGGCCGATTAACGTGGCGGCACAACAAAGTCCTTACTGAGTTGGCAGCCTTAGTGGATGTAGCCAGAATGAAGGTGATCAAAGAGGGGACCAGGCCGAGGCCGGTGGAGATTTCCTTTGTCTGAGCCGGTCGCAACATAGGCAGAACTGACGACTTGCCGCTTGCGATAATTTTCGACGGTGCGAGGGACTAGGAACTGACCGTAGATCTAAAGGGCCGTGGCAAATACCCTGAGGTGATCCGAAAGTTTGGCTTGCGACCTGATATCGTACTTAGCTCCTCGTCAGCCAAGCAGCTAACGCTGATTGAGCTGACCGTCTCTTATGAGTCAAATATTGAGGAGCAGCATCTGTACAAGCTGAAGAAGTACGAAGGCTTGGTGGCAAGTCTTAAGCTGGAGGAGAACGCCATCAGGCTATTCGCCGTAGAGGTAGGCGCCAGAGGTCTAGTCTCCCATTCCGTGTATGATGTGCTAAACCGAACTGGCATTACAGGACAAGCAAGAACTCGGGCACAAAAACAACTGTGTGAGGAAGCCGAAAAGGCCTCGTGCTGGCTATGGAATTGTCGGAACCTGAAATGGGATGAGTCTCGGAACTAGTATGGTTAGAATAGGTAACTGTAGGACTACTAACAATCTCTCAACCAAGACCACGAACTTGCAACGTCTCGTGTCGGATCTTTAGCCTTTCCTCCGAACGCGGGTGGTGAATCTGAGTGCAGTCAAACCATACAAATGTCGGCCAAAGTCCAATCTCCATACCATAGCGATAATCGTCCGTAGGTCGCACTCATTCAGCTGCAGAGACCAAGCGTTGGGTTCAGGAACGTAAAGGATGAACCGACTTCCTAGTAGAGTGCGGCGCCGTGAACGGAGCACGAGGAAGGACCACGGCAACGGAGACGAATGGAGGCGATAGAGGTCGTGGCTGGGGAAGGAGCTGGCTCCCCACGACCATACGTGCAAAGGGGCAAGCACAGGCTGCACGGACTCTCCTCACCGAGGGAGGGAAGGCGTGAGAGTGGACATAGTAACAGCGAAGGGACAAGCACAACAACAGGGATAACGAATGTGACCGAACGTCCCCACGGTAGGGGAAAGACTCCCGGAGTCATGAACCGGAAGGGCCCGCCCCTAGAGAGTGTCAAGCGTGTAATGGTCCGAAATACATCGGGAAGGGGGTGCACTTCTGATGATCAGAAGCCCCCTGTCGTGTTTGCTCCGCGGCGGAGTTTTTATGACTATGAGTGCAGCTAAATACCTATGTAAATATTCTTTCTATTACATCAGTTATCTCAAGTCTTCCCCGATGTTCCTTACACCTGTCCCCGTGTAACGTTCTAGTTTGGTAAGCTTTCTTTTATAAGGCAAGAGACACCCCAATGATGTCCCCTGTGTGTTATTCGGCTGACCGCCTCCGCTGGTGATCTAGGCTAGATCAAGTGCAAATCTGGTCTTAGTCAAAAGGCCGAGAAACGATGCATGTCTGTCTGTATTTAGAAAGCCAACCACCGCCCCTCCCCCAATTTTGTTGTCTGCTGTATATGGGATCTCGTCAATTCTAAACACGACTCAAGAAATTCACCACTAGACTCCGTGTTTTTTATAACGTGGATTTACAGCGAGGATTGTCGCCAACATAAACAACATATCATAGGCGAATACCCTATGCTTAAAAACATCTGTAGCCGTTTAAACGTAGCCCCCCCCCCTCTCTCTCTCTCTCTCTCTTTCTCTCTCTCTCTTTCTCTCTCTCTCTCTCTCTCTCTCCCTCTCTCTCTCTCTCACACACACACACATATGTGTGTATGTATGATGTCAGCGTAAAACGAGGCTTGAGCTTAAACTTCCAGTGCGCTGACGGCATAGCAATGGGTTCGTTTAGGAAGACCTAAAAACTCATACGGAAGGGAAGTAGAAACAGAAATGAACCATATAGGAAGGAATGGACGGAGCTGTATAGGATGGCTAAAGATAGCAGGTCTTGGGGTGAGTTGGTTGAGGGACTGTGTCCTAATGAAGAATAGAGGGCTGAAGAAGAAGAATATATATATATATATATATATATATATATATATATATATATATATATATATATCACACACGCACACACACACACACACACACACACACACACACACACACACACACACACACATACACACATGTGTGTGTCTGTTTGAAAATAATGTTAGAGAAAAACAACGCGGGGAAAATCTTGGCAGTCTTTTGTGGTGGCACGGAAGTTGATACTTGCTGTTGGAGATTGTAAGATGGGGAGAAGTATGACAGAAGTATTAATAAATGCGCAATAGTATGTCAGAAAGATCACACAATTTAGATAAGACAGCAAACATGAGTGAAGAATAGGGCAGCAAACTGAGTTTTAGAAAGAAATAACGAGCGCAATATATATATATATATATATATATATATATATATATATATATATATATATATATATATATATATATATATATATATATATATATAGATATATAATAAATAGAAAACAAAAACAGGATATAGATGTGATATAGAAGGGGAGACAATGCGATGCTCATTATGGATGCGTAACCCGGGCATATTTTCAATTATCAGAGGCACCATTGGTATTGATTGTACCGTGTATATGTGCGCCGCCAAGCGCTGCGTAACTACTCCACAAGATCATTAGCTGAGGACGTAGGCAATTACTGGATGTAAAGTTGCAGACAACCCATACCATCTAAATTGTACATGGAGGTCAGAAGGGATGGCAGGGGTGATTATTACAGGTATTGAAAGGCAGCTTCCACATTACTGTTCATTTGGGAATAAAAGCAGTAGGAATAGCGTTTATACATTGTTCGTCATACGGTGCAGCTACAACTCTTGTTATTCGTCATACAACGGAGACAACAAGGATAGGTAATGTACTATGTATTGTGTGTCACGCGGTGCAGATACTACTCTGCTATTCTTCATACAACTGAGACAACAAGGATGGGTAGTGTACTGTGTATTGTGTTCCACATGGTGCAGCTACAAGTCTGCATTTCTTCATACAACGGAGACAGCAAGGATGGGTAGTGTACTGTGTATTGTGTGTCACACGGTGCAGCTACAAGTCTGCATTTCTTCATACAACTGACACAGCAAGGATGGGTAATGTACTGTGTATTGTGTGTCACACGGTGCAGCTACAAGTCTGCATTTCTTCATACAACTGACACAGCAAGGATGGGTAATGTACTGTGTATTGTGTGTCACACGGTGCAGCTACAAGTCTGCATTTCTTCATACAACTGACACAGCAAGGATGGGTAATGTACTGTGTATTGTGTGTCACACGGTGCAGCTACAAGTCTGCATTTCTTCATACAACTGACACAGCAAGGATGGGTAATGTACTGTGTATTGTGTGTCACACGGTACAGCTACAACTCTGCATTTCTTCATACAACTGAGACAGCAAGGATGGATAGTGTACTGTGTATTGTGCGTCACACGGTGCAGCTACAACTCTGCATTTCTTCATACAACTGAGACAGCAAGGATGGATAGTGTACTGTGTGTCACACGAAGCAAGGATGGGTAGTGTACTGTGCTTTTGAAAGTGTTCATTTGTTTTTTGCTTCCGCTCACTTCGAGCTCAAGCCTAGCCCACAAATGTGCTATTTCTAGTGCGCTGGACTGAGTTCTGCGTGTGTGTTAGCGTTCCCTATTACCAGTGTCCCTCGCCATCAGGCGAACCCACTCTGACTTCAGAGTCAGGGACGAGAAGTCAACGTGTTAGTCCAAATGACCAGTGTAGGGGTTGAACCCGCTACCTCGGTATCAGCACACCAGATGTTTAAGAGTGAGCCCTCTTATCCACTCAGCCACGTTGACCTCGAAAGTGTACATAATAAAATTCCCTGAGTATATATAACATTAATAAATAAAATAAATAAAAAACAAAATATACAAATAAAACTGGCAGCGGTGGGATTCGAACCCACGCCTCCGAAGAGACTGGTGCCTAAAACCAGCGCCTTAGACCGCTCGGCCACGCTACCACCACAAACATCCACTTGCACAAGAACTGAGCATTATGGGTTGACCCTTTGCCCTGAAGTTGGAACCACGACTGGCGACTGACTAGCTAACGATATAATATAAGTAGAGACATAAAAAATGATTCAAGTACTCCGCAACATTAAAGCTATATTTATACTATTGGTACAATATTGGACCGAGCAACGAAGTCGGCAGTTTTGTACATTGCTGTAACTGTATCCGACAGCAGTTATCTAGTAATGACACATGGGACGGACGCAGAATGACCATACATCAGTACCAAGGGTAAACAGTAAAATAAGAGCCTGGGGCACCACACCAGCAAATGCGTTACAGTAAATACCGCGAGAACAAGCATCTTTCCCGTGGCAACAAATGGATGCGATGTAGGGACCACTACATTTCTTAGGAAATCGTGACCCAACAAGAAGAGAAATACCGACATTCATGAGATCGTAACATGGAAGACAACTGGCTCATAGACAGTAAACTGTCATAGAAACTGAAATACTCTACAATGTCACAATTGCTTGGGGGAGGAGAAGGGGAGCAGCGATGAAAGGCATGGTTTCTGGAAGAAAAGGCTGGGGTCGCTCAACACGACGATGGGCACCAGACATTGCAGACATGCCGGGCTTGAGGGTGCACGTGGTAGGTGACATTGCAAGAAATTGGAAACGTTTTCGGCGGGCCAAGGTGGGGTTAGGTTCTGAAAAAAAAAAATAGTTGATGCATATCCTTTACAGGACGTAGCAGTCAAAGCCAGTATTTTTTACTGTTCGTGATTCCTGGACAAGTAGATTCCTGGTTCAGTAGTTTGCCATTGCCTTCTGATCGACCGGCACCCATACCATATCATAAAAAAAAAATGTAAGGAGGTCTGCTGCCAAATCGCCCACAGCAATGTTTCGATCGCGGGTATGCGGGATAAGGACCTGCTAAATGATTATAATGATGATTCCGTGAATTCTCGGCCTTCCTCTTACTTTTCAAACCATCTCATGCTCTGTTGTAAGCATATGTTTGCAGCTATTTGAAGGTGATGTTCAAATGATGTTTGAATAACTTGTATTCGTACCTCAGTGAAGTCAATGAAATGTATCCCGGGAGCATAACCGAGAAAATTTCACAATATTATTATTGCAGTTATGTACCTTACAACAGCCTGTTTGCAGAAAACGGACGTCACGAGCGGTTGAGATAGTTATTGCACTCGCCTGCAGGCTCGGTAAGCGGAGTTCAGTCCATCTATAAGATGGGCGTTTTGTTGAGACCACTTGACTGTGTGCTGGCCACGATTCAGTGTGGAAAATTATCCTTATGAATATAGTTATAGAGGAAGAAAACCAGAGGGAACAGATCCAAGACTGACAACATGTAAAGTCTGGACTGAAGCTGGAATTGCCACATCTGCACCTTCCACTGCTTCACCGTGACATACTTACTGTGGCGCGGATAAGTGTCATATTCTTCTTCTTCTTCTTCTTCTTCTTCTTCTTCTTCTTCTTTTTCTTCTTCTTCTTCTTCTTCTTCTTCTTTTTCTTCTTCTTCTTCTTCTTCTTCTTCTTCTTCTTCTTCTTCTTCTTCTTCTTCTTCCTCTTCTTCTTCTTCTTCTTCTTCTTCTTCTTCTTCTTCTTCTTCTTCCTCTTCTTCTTCTATATACATTTTCAGATGTGAACGCTATGAACTTCTGGTGCACTGGGCTGATTTTTGCGTGTGGATTAGCGTTTAATATTATCATTGTCCCTCGCCATCAGGCGAACCCACTCCGAATTCTGATGTACTTGAAATATACGTTCCCAAGTCATGGATGAGAAGTCAACATTTAAATCCAACTGACCGGTGTATGGGTTGAACCAGCTACATTGGCATCAGCACACCGGATGTTTAAGAACAAGCGCTATTGTCCATTCGGCAATGCTGACCTTCAGCACTGATGATGACCTACTTCATCCCTGTCAGCAAGCACACGTATACACGCCCCTGATGGTGAATGACCGACGTGGGTGCTGATTGTCTGTCATCGCCATTGGGAATGACTGTGACTCTCTTGCAAACTCACACCGGTCCTAACAAGCGATTCCTGATGATTCCTGCCCACCTTAGATTAGTGTCTGTATGACAGCAACATCCCGCGGAAAGTGTCCAGCGATCCTGGCCAGCATGACCCTGGCACCGCGACGTCCCCGTGCCGCCTGGGTGTGTAGAGGGGAATAACAATGTGTACGCTTCACTGGTTGAAGAGTTATGGGCAGACGGAAAGAGCTGATGCTTGGTGGTCTGAGGCTATGGCATGGAGGGATATCATCAATAGAACTGATGCTTGATGGTCTGAGGCTATGGCATGGAGGGATTTCATCAACAGAGCTGATGCTTGGTGGCATGGAGGGATTTCATCAATAGAACTGATGCTTGATGGTCTGAGGTCATGGCATGGAGGGATTTCATCAATAGAACTGATGCTTGGTGGCATGGAGGGATTTCATCAATAGAACTGATGCTTGGTAGCATGGAGGGATTTCATCAATAGAACTGATGCTTGGTGGCATGGAGGGATTTCATCAATAGAACTGATGCTTGGTGGTCTGAGGCCATGGCATGGAGGGATTTCATCAACAGAGCCGATGCTTGGTGGTCTGAGGCCATGGCATGGAGGGAGATCATCAATAGAACTGATGCTTGGTGGCATGGAGGGATTTCATCAATAGAACTGATGCTTGGTGGTCTGAGGCCATGGCATGGAGGGATTTCATCAATAGAACTGATGCTTGGTGGTCTGAGGCCATGGCATGGAGGGATTTCATCAACAGAGCCGATGCTTGGTGGCATGGAGGGATTTCATCAATAGAACTAATGCTTGGTGGTCTGAGGCCATGGCATGGAAGGATTTCATCAATAGAACTGATGCTTGGTGGTCTGAGGCCATGGCATGGAGGGATATCATCAATAGAACTGATGCTTGGTGGTCTGAGGCCATGGCATGGAGGGATATCATCAATAGAACTGATGCTTGGTGGTCTGAGGCTATGGCATGGAGGGATATCATCAATAGAACTGATGCTTGGTGGTCTGAGGCCATGGCATGGAGGGATTTCATCAATAGAACTGATGCTTGGTGGTCTGAGGCCATGGCATGGAGGGATATCATCAATAGAACTGATGCTTGGTGGTCTGAGGTCATGGCATGGAGGGATTTCATCAATAGAACTGATGCTTGGTGGTCTGAGGCTATGGCATGGAGGGATTTCATCAATAGAACTGATGCTTGGTGGTCTGAGGCCATGGCATGGAGGGAGATCATCAATAGAACTGATGCTTGATGGTCTGAGGTCATGGCATGGAGAGATTTCATCAATATAACTGATGCTTGGTGGTCTGAGGTCATGGCATGGAGGGAGATCATCAATAGAACTGATGCTTGGTGGCATGGAGGGATTTCATCAATAGAACTGATGCTTGGTGGTCTGAGGCCATGGCATGGAGGGATTTCATCAATAGAACTGATGCTTGGTGGTCTGAAGCCATGGCATGGAGGGATTTCATCAACAGAGCCGATGCTTGGTGGTCTGAGGCCATGGCATGGAGGGATTTCATCAACAGAGCCGATGCTTGGTGGTCTGAGGCCATGGCATGGAGGGATTTCATCAATAGAACTGATGCTTGGTGGTCTGAGGCCATGGCATGGAGGGATTTCATCAATAGAACTGATGCTTGGTGGTCTGAGGCCATGGCATGGAGGGATATCATCAATAGAACTGATGCTTGGTGGTCTGAGGCCATGGCATGGAGGGATATCATCAATAGAACTGATGCTTGGTGGTCTGAGGCTATGGCATGGAGGGATTTCATCAATAGAACTGATGCTTGGTGGCATGGAGGGATTTCATCAATAGAACTGATGCTTGGTGGCATGGAGGGATTTCATCAATAGAACTGATGCTTGGTGGTCTGAGGCTATGGCATGGAGGGATTTCATCAATAGAACTGATGCTTGGTGGCATGGAGGGATTTCATCAATAGAACTGATGCTTGGTGGCATGGGGGGATTTCATCAATAGAACTGATGCTTGGTGGTCTGAGGCTATGGCATGGAGGGATTTCATCAATAGAACTGATGCTTGGTGGTGTCGTGAAATACTGAGAGTTCATGATTCCCAGATAGACGACTGTATACACCGACTACCCAGGTAGGAGAAGGGTTAACAACAACGGGTTGACCAGGCATGTGTTTATAGGTCAAGACACAGAAGGGGCCGGCTAACCGCACAGGTAAAATGTCGAGTGGAAAAATTGGTTTGCGACTAAAGCAGAGAGATGATTGGACAGCAGATTGCGGTATGGATGTGAAACGGTTCAGAGCTGTAATTTTCCACTAACGATGATAATGAAGTCTGGATGTGAGGTGTCCAGCAATGTCAAGGACTATGCGGCAAAGATGACCTATAAAAGAGTGGCTACGTCTTTGTGTTGAGAGGGTGTGTTTCTTAGGTTTCGGGAGAGAAGGATTATGTAAAGGGTTGTGCTGCGTTCGGATGAACGTTTGTGTATCTATTGTGCATTAGTACTCCCAATTCAGACTAGGATGTTTATAAGGTATTAATATATTAGAGTATAGTTTAGCATAGGAATATAGATGGGCGTGAAGTGCATTTAACATTGCTTTCTATTAGTAGGAATAGTATAGACGTTAGGTGAATCTTCTATCCTATGTCAGAGTGGGTTTTTTCGGAAGCCTTTTCATTTCGGCTGGAGGAAGAGACACTCACATAGGAGAGAAGAGGAAGCAGACACAGATCTCATTATTAAATGTATATCACACAGGTTTCCATACAAGTGCGGGACTTATCAACTAAGATATAACACAGATGGCTGTGGTCAAGATCACCCAGTGTTGATAAACCACAAGAAAGCACTTTAAAGTAATAAAGCACGACACTTGTGCATAAGAAAGGAAAGAAAAGCATTGTCATAGTAAGAAGTAAGGAGGACAGAGAATGGAAAATAGAGATCATTTAAACTAATAGAAAAACTCAAATGACTCAGTATCGAAGAGTTGCAAGGTGCATACAAAGTACCTATACCAATTAAGAACTATCCAGTGTAGAACTTGTACAGGACAAAAATAGAATACTAGAACTCGATGTGTTTTCCAGGATGGAATTAAGAACGCTATAAGATAAGAAAGACCATTCCGTTTAAGCTCACAGCATATGGTGATCGGGTTAAATACATTCATACAGTGGTGAACATTTTTCATTACAAAAAACGGATATATCTACAGACTCAAGCAGACGGAGCTGTCAGGGTGAGATCGTTCCGTTGTATCTATGTAATGTCCTGTATTCTAGCTGAGAGAAGAGACGAGAGAATACACGGAGACTATCTATCAACATCATATCTGGCAACCACACTAGAAGAACATACCAACTACATAGACAATATCCATACATACACCAGACATAGTTTTTATTAATAAATCTTTTATCTTATCGTTGAAAGGAACTGTTGTCGGAGTATGTGTTGAGGGAATAATAGAGAGAGAGAGAAAGAAATAGATATATGGAATGGAAGACAGAAGAGAGGAGTGTAGACCAAAGTCAGTCAAGAATCCCAACAGATACTAAGTTTAAAGATGTGCTTGTTGATTCCAATCTCCTCTCGGGAATAACAGGACATAATTGGTGGAGCAGCAGGGTAGGAAAAATACCCATATGACCTGGGCATAACAGGGCATATGCATAGAGGGGTACCTGCATATTGGCACAGGCATAGCGGAGTACCGGCATGTTGGGACATACTGATTGGAATAAAAGAAAAAGAAGTATATATTGATGACTTTTAATGGAAGGACGTCCATTGGATATATGGTGCCATTACATTTATGGTAGAAACATTTCATTAATGCTGGTGACTTTACAGTGAGAAAGTTCCAGACAGAGTGAATGTGGATAGGTGGTAAGACACATTACATACCTAGTCACACGGTCACACGTCTACATAAGTCTTTATCCTATATCTCCTCTTGTGGATGAGAGAGTGGTTGTGATGTACTGTGTGGTGTTGTAGATTTATAATATTAGACATAGATTAATGATATAGGGTCTAACTGGAATATAATTGTATAGTGAGTACTTCTTTACTGCCTTGAGGTGTCTTTACTCAACGTGCTGACTTATCTGCTGTAACTATGGCAACTCCTAAAGTAACTACAGCCGAACTGAGGGCCAACGGGGAGGCAATTGGTTTAGCTGGTTCCGAGCTAACGGATTACATACAAGAAAGAGAGCGAGAGTTTCGTCAAGCGGAAAGGGAGGAGCGTAAGGCCCAGTTGGAAGCGGAAAGGGAGGAGCGTAAGGCCCAGTTGGATGCAGAAGAAGCCACAAAGATCAGAGAACATGAATACCGCATGAAAGAGCTAGAACTCAAGACTCAAACTAAGGGAGAAATAGATGGAGTGGAAGGAAATTCTTCTTCACCTGGTGCAACCCACATGAATGGACATGGTTACCATGCCATGAAGTTTCCCTTAGCTGTCTACGATCAGTCTAAGGAACGCTTTGACCAGTACGCATCTCGTTTCGAAGCAATGTCAGTCGCTATGGGGCTGGATCGGAGCAGATGGGCTCTTAAATTATCCCAGGGATTAATAGGTTCGGGATTTGAGGTGTACACACGCTTACCACCAGGACAGGAAAATAATTACCAGGAATTAAAAGCCGCTTTGATGAAACATTTTGACATCACAGCACAAACGTATAGGAAGAAGTTTAGATCATCTAGACGAGAGCCGGGAGAACTATTCGCCGCCTACAGTTTAAGGCTTAAATCCTATCTTCAGAAATGGATGGACTTGGCAGAATTCAAGAGGGATTATGAGAGTCTCGAAGAGATGATGGTGGTCGACCAGATGCGAAAGCAAATGTCGAAACCTCTCAGAACCTTCTTGGGAGAACAAGGGGCGGAACGGATTGATGTTGTGAATAAGCTGGCGGAACGATTCGTGGAAGTACATGGTGAAACTGAGGAACTAAGTACACAAACCAAAGGTCAGGAGAAACAAGAGAAAAAGAAACCTAAAAACTGGGAAGGAGAAAAAGTGGAACCTTATATAAAGCACACAGAGGAGAGTTCAGAGAAGGTGAAGGTAGGAAACCAGAGCACCTCGAATTCTCAAGCGAAACGACAGTGGTCTGAGAAGTGGTGTTCATTTTGCAAGGCGGCCTCTCACAACACCAAAGACTGCAGATCGAAACCTAAAAGTTCTTACTTCGCAGCATGCAAAGTGATTCCTACATCGGTGATCACAGACAAGGCTGAGGTCGGCGAAGGAGAAAGGAACAAAAAGGACACACGGAAACCTAGGAAAGGAACATGGTGCACACACTGCCAGTCGATAACACATAATACTGTGGACTGCAGATGCAAGGCAAACGACGCCAATTGCATAACCAACCTCGAGGAATCAAAAGAGGAAGGCAAGGAAACGGTCAAGGAGATGAAAGACACTCAGGACCAAGAGAGACCACCTGTGGTGGAACTGATTGAAGTAAATGGCCAACAGGTTGCTTGTCTCTACGATACAGGTTTGGATGGGGAAGCGGTGGTGGACGCCAGCTTGGTAAGCCCAGACCAACTTACAGGGGAGACCATAGAGATACAGCCGGCAATGAGGAGTGCTGTTACCATGACGCTGCCAATCGCCAAGGTGGAGATTAAATCCAGGTACGTCACGGGCATTATTCCAGCTGCTGTATTATCTGACTCCTTATTTCCAATGATCATTGGCACGAAATATGTCTTTTTGGGGATGCCCAAACAGCCAGCCCAAAAGGGAACAGTAGTCAGTGGATCTCAAGGGAAGGAAAAAGAGGCAGAGACACTATGCGACAACTCAGGGATAGGAGAATTGCATACTGCCCAGAGGAAGGATACTACGTTACATCCTTGCTACAGGAAGCTGCAAAGAAGTGCTGAGCCACCAGAACGGGGACAGTATTTTCTGAAGAATCAACTACTCTATCGGAGAGCTGGGAGGGGAGATAACCTGCACGAGCAGTGGGTGGTTCCAGAGACCCACCGTCCTCACATTCTTCAGAGTGGACACATCATAGGCGAGAATCGACATATGGGTGTCAGAGAGACCTTGCAGCAAATATCCGGCCATTATTGCTGGCCCGGAATGACCGGAGAGGTACGCTGGTGGGTGAAGTCTTGTTCGGAGTGCCAGAAAGCACCACCCAACAAGCGAATTAAGAGGAAACTAGCTCTTAAAGTGGAAGACAAAGTGGAAGTGTGGAGTCCAGCAGAGACCAATATACTCCAAGTAGGATGGAAAGGACCATATCCTGTGGAAAAGGTGGTGTCCAAGAACATCTACAAAATACGGATCGGGGAAGAGAAGAAAAATCTCCCTAGACATCTCATTAGGAAATATGAAGAGAGATCCGGGAGCAAAGCTTCGCACTTTATGGTGATGGCAGCCATTGGGACAAAGGTTACCAGTCCAGACGAAGACCAGAGATCGCCAGTACAACATAGGAGGGCCTATGGGACAGTACGTGATAGGTCAGATTTACCCAACGACAGGAGGAGGGAAATCACAAGTCAGGGAAAGGACAAGAGTGAAAGTTTCACCGGTAACCAAGTTCAGAAGGGGTGGGTAACGTCGGGAAAGGCGAGAATTACCCAGGACTCTAACCGAAGATGGGCTGACCAGATACAATATCGCCCAAGATGGTCCTGGAAGCAAAAGTCCAGGAGGTTTGGGAAAGACGACTCGGTCCAACGAGGACGAGGCGAAACATCCCCAGAGGCAAAGCCGGGGGAAACCAAGAGGACATGGAAGCAGTGTTACAATCAGGATGGGACAATCCGTCTGTATTGTGAGCCGTCGCTGACGCAAGTCGAAAGTAGGTCGACCGGACGTACAGGAGCGAAGAG
Organism: Cepaea hortensis; assembly: GCA_963921405.1. Classification (NCBI taxonomy): domain Eukaryota; kingdom Metazoa; phylum Mollusca; class Gastropoda; order Stylommatophora; family Helicidae; genus Cepaea; species Cepaea hortensis. The sequence continues at coordinate 69,919,393 of OY992883.1, read as the reverse complement.
CCAACACTAGTTTCAGTCGTGAGTAGTATAGTAGGGTGTCAATTAGAGCGCCTACTGGATAATGAGGTGAGCCATGTGAGGATCCAATCATATCATCAACACGTGATGTTAATAGCTACTTCGCAGAAGCTCAACGCACGGTGGATGTGATGGACGTTGTTGCTGCAACAGGACTTCACAGTGGAATACATTTTTGGCAAGGAGAATGTAGGAGCAGATTTCTTATCCAGACATCCAGCTCCGGAGGAAGAAGACTAGGGTTGTGGATCATGGGAATCAAACCTACAGTGAGAAAGATTCGACGCGGTCTAATCTCTTAAGAGATCTCTTAATCTCTATGTCGTGAAATACTGAGAGTTCATGATTCCCAGATAGACGACTGTATACACCGACTACCCAGGTAGGAGAAGGGTTAACAACAACGGGTTGACCAGGCATGTGTTTATAGGTCAAGACACAGAAGGGGCCGGCTAACCGCACAGGTAAAATGTCGAGTGGAAAAATTGGTTTGCGACTAAAGCAGAGAGATGATTGGACAGCAGATTGCGGTATGGATGTGAAACGGTTCAGAGCTGTAATTTTCCACTAACGATGATAATGAAGTCTGGATGTGAGGTGTCCAGCAATGTCAAGGACTATGCGGCAAAGATGACCTATAAAAGAGTGGCTACGTCTTTGTGTTGAGAGGGTGTGTTTCTTAGGTTTTGGGAGAGAAGGATTATGTAAAGGGTTGTGCTGCGTTCGGATGAACGTTTGTGTATCTATTGTGCATTAGTACTCCCAATTCAGACTAGGATGTTTATAAGGTATTAATATATTAGAGTATAGTTTAGCATAGGAATATAGATGGGCGTGAAGTGCATTTAACATTGCTTTCTATTAGTAGGAATAGTATAGACGTTAGGTGAATCTTCTATCCTATGTCAGAGTGGGTTTTTTCGGAAGCCTTTTCATTTCGGCTGGAGGAAGAGACACTCACATAGGAGAGAAGAGGAAGCAGACACAGATCTCATTATTAAATGTATATCACACAGGTTTCCATACAAGTGCGGGACTTATCAACTAAGATATAACACAGATGGCTGTGGTCAAGATCACCCAGTGTTGATAAACCACAAGAAAGCACTTTAAAGTAATAAAGCACGACACTTGTGCATAAGAAAGGAAAGAAAAGCATTGTCATAGTAAGAAGTAAGGAGGACAGAGAATGGAAAATAGAGATCATTTAAACTAATAGAAAAACTCAAATGACTCAGTATCGAAGAGTTGCAAGGTGCATACAAAGTACCTATACCAATTAAGAACTATCCAGTGTAGAACTTGTACAGGACAAAAATAGAATACTAGAACTCGATGTGTTTTCCAGGATGGAATTAAGAACGCTATAAGATAAGAAAGACCATTCCGTTTAAGCTGACAGCATATGGTGATCGGGTTAAATACATTCATACAGTGGTGAACATTTTTCATTACAAAAAACGGATATATCTACAGACTCAAGCAGACGGAGCTGTCAGGGTGAGATCGTTCCGTTGTATCTATGTAATGTCCTGTATTCTAGCTGAGAGAAGAGACGAGAGAAGACACGGAGACTATCTATCAACATCATATCTGGCAACCACACTAGAAGAACATACCAACTACATAGACAATATCCATACATACACCAGACATAGTTTTTATTAATAAATCTTTTATCTTATCGTTGAAAGGAACTGTTGTCGGAGTATGTGTTGAGGGAATAATAGAGAGAGAGAGAAAGAAATAGATATATGGAATGGAAGACAGAAGAGAGGAGTGTAGACCAAAGTCAGTCAAGAATCCCAACAGATACTAAGTTTAAAGATGTGCTTGTTGATTCCAATCTCCTCTCGGGAATAACAGGACATAATTGGTGGAGCAGCAGGGTAGGAAAAATACCCATATGACCTGGGCATAACAGGGCATATGCATAGAGGGGTACCTGCATATTGGCACAGGCATAGCGGAGTACCGGCATGTTGGGACATACTGATTGGAATAAAAGAAAAAGAAGTATATATTGATGACTTTTAATGGAAGGACGTCCATTGGATATATGGTGCCATTACATTTATGGTAGAAACATTTCATTAATGCTGGTGACTTTACAGTGAGAAAGTTCCAGACAGAGTGAATGTGGATAGGTGGTAAGACACATTACATACCTAGTCACACGGTCACACGTCTACATAAGTCTTTATCCTATATCTCCTCTTGTGGATGAGAGAGTGGTTGTGATGTACTGTGTGGTGTTGTAGATTTATAATATTAGATAGACATAGATTAATGATATAGGGTCTAACTGGAATATAATTGTATAGTGAGTACTTCTTTACTGTCTTGAGGTGTCTTTACTCAACGTGCTGACTTATCTGCTGTAACTATGGCAACTCCTAAAGTAACTACAGCCGAACTGAGGGCCAACGGGGAGGCAATTGGTTTAGCTGGTTCCGAGCTAACGGATTACATACAAGAAAGAGAGCGAGAGTTTCGTCAAGCAGAAAGGGAGGAGCGTAAGGCCCAGTTGGAAGCGGAAAGGGAGGAGCGTAAGGCCCAGTTGGATGCAGAAGAAGCCACAAAGATCAGAGAACATGAATACCGCATGAAAGAGCTAGAACTCAAGACTCAAACTAAGGGAGAAATAGATGGAGTGGAAGGAAATTCTTCTTCACCTGGTGCAACCCACATGAATGGACATGGTTACCATGCCATGAAGTTTCCCTTAGCTGTCTACGATCAGTCTAAGGAACGCTTTGACCAGTACGCATCTCGTTTCGAAGCAATGTCAGTCGCTATGGGGCTGGATCGGAGCAGATGGGCTCTTAAATTATCCCAGGGATTAATAGGTTCGGGATTTGAGGTGTACCCACGCTTACCACCAGGACAGGAAAATAATTACCAGGAATTAAAAGCCGCTTTGATGAAACATTTTGACATCACAGCACAAACGTATAGGAAGAAGTTTAGATCATCTAGACGAGAGCCGGGAGAACTATTCGCCGCCTACAGTTTAAGGCTTAAATCCTATCTTCAGAAATGGATGGACTTGGCAGAATTCAAGAGGGATTATGAGAGTCTCGAAGAGATGATGGTGGTCGACCAGATGCGAAAGCAAATGTCGAAACCTCTCAGAACCTTCTTGGGAGAACAAGGGGCGGAACGGATTGATGTTGTGAATAAGCTGGCGGAACGATTCGTGGAAGTACATGGTGAAACTGAGGAACTAAGTACACAAACCAAAGGTCAGGAGAAACAAGAGAAAAAGAAACCTAAAAACTGGGAAGGAGAAAAAGTGGAACCTTATATAAAGCACACAGAGGAGAGTTCAGAGAAGGTGAAGGTAGGAAACCAGAGCACCTCGAATTCTCAAGCGAAACGACAGTGGTCTGAGAAGTGGTGTTCATTTTGCAAGGCGGCCTCTCACAACACCAAAGACTGCAGATCGAAACCTAAAAGTTCTTACTTCGCAGCATGCAAAGTGATTCCTACATCGGTGATCACAGACAAGGCTGAGGTCGGCGAAGGAGAAAGGAACAAAAAGGACACACGGAAACCTAGGAAAGGAACATGGTGCACACACTGCCAGTCGATAACACATAATACTGTGGACTGCAGATGCAAGGCAAACGACGCCAATTGCATAACCAACCTCGAGGAATCAAAAGAGGAAGGCAAGGAAACGGTCAAGGAGATGAAAGACACTCAGGACCAAGAGAGACCACCTGTGGTGGAACTGATTGAAGTAAATGGCCAACAGGTTGCTTGTCTCTACGATACAGGTTTGGATGGGGAAGCGGTGGTGGACGCCAGCTTGGTAAGCCCAGACCAACTTACAGGGGAGACCATAGAGATACAGCCGGCAATGAGGAGTGCTGTTACCATGACGCTGCCAATCGCCAAGGTGGAGATTAAATCCAGGTACGTCACGGGCATTATTCCAGCTGCTGTATTATCTGACTCCTTATTTCCAATGATCATTGGCACGAAATATGTCTTTTTGGGGATGCCCAAACAGCCAGCCCAAAAGGGAACAGTAGTCAGTGGATCTCAAGGGAAGGAAAAAGAGGCAGAGACACTATGCGACAACTCAGGGATAGGAGAATTGCATACTGCCCAGAGGAAGGATACTACGTTACATCCTTGCTACAGGAAGCTGCAAAGAAGTGCTGAGCCACCAGAACGGGGACAGTATTTTCTGAAGAATCAACTACTCTATCGGAGAGCTGGGAGGGGAGATAACCTGCACGAGCAGTGGGTGGTTCCAGAGACCCACCGTCCTCACATTCTTCAGAGTGGACACATCATAGGCGAGAATCGACATATGGGTGTCAGAGAGACCTTGCAGCAAATATCCGGCCATTATTGCTGGCCAGGAATGACCGGAGAGGTACGCCGGTGGGTGAAGTCTTGTTCGGAGTGCCAGAAAGCACCACCCAACAAGCGAATTAAGAGGAAACTAGCTCTTAAAGTGGAAGACAAAGTGGAAGTGTGGAGTCCAGCAGAGACCAATGTACTCCAAGTAGGATGGAAAGGACCTTATCCTGTGGAAAAGGTGGTGTCCAAGAACATCTACAAAATACGGATCGGGGAAGAGAAGAAAAATCTCCCTAGACATCTCATTAGGAAATATGAAGAGAGATCCGGGAGCAAAGCTTCGCACTTTATGGTGATGGCAGCCATTGGGACAAAGGTTACCAGTCCAGACGAAGACCAGAGATCGCCAGTACAACATAGGAGGGCCTATGGGACAGTACGTGATAGGTCAGATTTACCCAACGACAGGAGGAGGGAAATCACAAGTCAGGGAAAGGACAAGAGTGAAAGTTTCACCGGTAACCAAGTTCAGAAGGGGTGGGTAACGTCGGGAAAGGCGAGAATTACCCAGGACTCTAACCGAAGATGGGCTGACCAGATACAATATCGCCCAAGATGGTCCTGGAAGCAAAAGTCCAGGAGGTTTGGGAAAGACGACTCGGTCCAACGAGGACGAGGCGAAACATCCCCAGAGGCAAAGCCGGGGGAAACCAAGAGGACATGGAAGCAGTGTTACAATCAGGATGGGACAATCCGTCTGTATTGTGAGCCGTCGCTGACGCAAGTCGAAAGTAGGTCGACCGGACGTACAGGAGCGAGGAGCCAACACTAGTTTCAGTCGTGAGTAGTATAGTAGGGTGTCAATTAGAGCGCCTACTGGATAATGAGGTGAGCCATGTGAGGATCCAATCATATCATCAACACGTGATGTTAATAGCTACTTCGCAGAAGCTCAACGCACGGTGGATGTGATGGACGTTGTTGCTGCAACAGGACTTCACAGTGGAATACATTTTTGGCAAGGAGAATGTAGGAGCAGATTTCTTATCCAGACATCCAGCTCCGGAGGAAGAAGACTAGGGTTGTGGATCATGGGAATCAAACCTACAGTGAGAAAGATTCGACGCGGTCTAATCTCTTAAGAGATCTCTTAATCTCTATGTCGTGAAATACTGAGAGTTCATGATTCCCAGATAGACGACTGTATACACCGACTACCCAGGTAGGAGAAGGGTTAACAACAACGGGTTGACCAGGCATGTGTTTATAGGTCAAGACACAGAAGGGGCCGGCTAACCGCACAGGTAAAATGTCGAGTGGAAAAATTGGTTTGCGACTAAAGCAGAGAGATGATTGGACAGCAGATTGCGGTATGGATGTGAAACGGTTCAGAGCTGTAATTTTCCACTAACGATGATAATGAAGTCTGGATGTGAGGTGTCCAGCAATGTCAAGGACTATGCGGCAAAGATGACCTATAAAAGAGTGGCTACGTCTTTGTGTTGAGAGGGTGTGTTTCTTAGGTTTTGGGAGAGAAGGATTATGTAAAGGGTTGTGCTGCGTTCGGATGAACGTTTGTGTATCTATTGTGCATTAGTACTCCCAATTCAGACTAGGATGTTTATAAGGTATTAATATATTAGAGTATAGTTTAGCATAGGAATATAGATGGGCGTGAAGTGCATTTAACATTGCTTTCTATTAGTAGGAATAGTATAGACGTTAGGTGAATCTTCTATCCTATGTCAGAGTGGGTTTTTTCGGAAGCCTTTTCATTTCGGCTGGAGGAAGAGACACTCACATAGGAGAGAAGAGGAAGCAGACACAGATCTCATTATTAAATGTATATCACACAGGTTTCCATACAAGTGCGGGACTTATCAACTAAGATATAACACAGATGGCTGTGGTCAAGATCACCCAGTGTTGATAAACCACAAGAAAGCACTTTAAAGTAATAAAGCACGACACTTGTGCATAAGAAAGGAAAGAAAAGCATTGTCATAGTAAGAAGTAAGGAGGACAGAGAATGGAAAATAGAGATCATTTAAACTAATAGAAAAACTCAAATGACTCAGTATCGAAGAGTTGCAAGGTGCATACAAAGTACCTATACCAATTAAGAACTATCCAGTGTAGAACTTGTACAGGACAAAAATAGAATACTAGAACTCGATGTGTTTTCCAGGATGGAATTAAGAACGCTATAAGATAAGAAAGACCATTCCGTTTAAGCTGACAGCATATGGTGATCGGGTTAAATACATTCATACAGTGGTGAACATTTTTCATTACAAAAAACGGATATATCTACAGACTCAAGCAGACGGAGCTGTCAGGGTGAGATCGTTCCGTTGTATCTATGTAATGTCCTGTATTCTAGCTGAGAGAAGAGACGAGAGAAGACACGGAGACTATCTATCAACATCATATCTGGCAACCACACTAGAAGAACATACCAACTACATAGACAATATCCATACATACACCAGACATAGTTTTTATTAATAAATCTTTTATCTTATCGTTGAAAGGAACTGTTGTCGGAGTATGTGTTGAGGGAATAATAGAGAGAGAGAGAAAGAAATAGATATATGGAATGGAAGACAGAAGAGAGGAGTGTAGACCAAAGTCAGTCAAGAATCCCAACAGATACTAAGTTTAAAGATGTGCTTGTTGATTCCAATCTCCTCTCGGGAATAACAGGACATAATTGGTGGAGCAGCAGGGTAGGAAAAATACCCATATGACCTGGGCATAACAGGACATATGCATAGAGGGGTACCTGCATATTGGCACAGGCATAGCGGAGTACCGGCATGTTGGGACATACTGATTGGAATAAAAGAAAAAGAAGTATATATTGATGACTTTTAATGGAAGGACGTCCATTGGATATATGGTGCCATTACATTTATGGTAGAAACATTTCATTAATGCTGGTGACTTTACAGTGAGAAAGTTCCAGACAGAGTGAATGTGGATAGGTGGTAAGACACATTACATACCTAGTCACACGGTCACACGTCTACATAAGTCTTTATCCTATATCTCCTCTTGTGGATGAGAGAGTGGTTGTGATGTACTGTGTGGTGTTGTAGATTTATAATATTAGATAGACATAGATTAATGATATAGGGTCTAACTGGAATATAATTGTATAGTGAGTACTTCTTTACTGCCTTGAGGTGTCTTTACTCAACGTGCTGACTTATCTGCTGTAACTATGGCAACTCCTAAAGTAACTACAGCCGAACTGAGGGCCAACGGGGAGGCAATTGGTTTAGCTGGTTCCGAGCTAACGGATTACATACAAGAAAGAGAGCGAGAGTTTCGTCAAGCAGAAAGGGAGGAGCGTAAGGCCCAGTTGGAAGCGGAAAGGGAGGAGCGTAAGGCCCAGTTGGATGCAGAAGAAGCCACAAAGATCAGAGAACATGAATACCGCATGAAAGAGCTAGAACTCAAGACTCAAACTAAGGGAGAAATAGATGGAGTGGAAGGAAATTCTTCTTCACCTGGTGCAACCCACATGAATGGACATGGTTACCATGCCATGAAGTTTCCCTTAGCTGTCTACGATCAGTCTAAGGAACGCTTTGACCAGTACGCATCTCGTTTCGAAGCAATGTCAGTCGCTATGGGGCTGGATCGGAGCAGATGGGCTCTTAAATTATCCCAGGGATTAATAGGTTCGGGATTTGAGGTGTACACACGCTTACCACCAGGACAGGAAAATAATTACCAGGAATTAAAAGCCGCTTTGATGAAACATTTTGACATCACAGCACAAACGTATAGGAAGAAGTTTAGATCATCTAGACGAGAGCCGGGAGAACTATTCGCCGCCTACAGTTTAAGGCTTAAATCCTATCTTCAGAAATGGATGGACTTGGCAGAATTCAAGAGGGATTATGAGAGTCTCGAAGAGATGATGGTGGTCGACCAGATGCGAAAGCAAATGTCGAAACCTCTCAGAACCTTCTTGGGAGAACAAGGGGCGGAACGGATTGATGTTGTGAATAAGCTGGCGGAACGATTCGTGGAAGTACATGGTGAAACTGAGGAACTAAGTACACAAACCAAAGGTCAGGAGAAACAAGAGAAAAAGAAACCTAAAAACTGGGAAGGAGAAAAAGTGGAACCTTATATAAAGCACACAGAGGAGAGTTCAGAGAAGGTGAAGGTAGGAAACCAGAGCACCTCGAATTCTCAAGCGAAACGACAGTGGTCTGAGAAGTGGTGTTCATTTTGCAAGGCGGCCTCTCACAACACCAAAGACTGCAGATCGAAACCTAAAAGTTCTTACTTCGCAGCATGCAAAGTGATTCCTACATCGGTGATCACAGACAAGGCTGAGGTCGGCGAAGGAGAAAGGAACAAAAAGGACACACGGAAACCTAGGAAAGGAACATGGTGCACACACTGCCAGTCGATAACACATAATACTGTGGACTGCAGATGCAAGGCAAACGACGCCAATTGCATAACCAACCTCGAGGAATCAAAAGAGGAAGGCAAGGAAACGGTCAAGGAGATGAAAGACACTCAGGACCAAGAGAGACCACCTGTGGTGGAACTGATTGAAGTAAATGGCCAACAGGTTGCTTGTCTCTACGATACAGGTTTGGATGGGGAAGCGGTGGTGGACGCCAGCTTGGTAAGCCCAGACCAACTTACAGGGGAGACCATAGAGATACAGCCGGCAATGAGGAGTGCTGTTACCATGACGCTGCCAATCGCCAAGGTGGAGATTAAATCCAGGTACGTCACGGGCATTATTCCAGCTGCTGTATTATCTGACTCCTTATTTCCAATGATCATTGGCACGAAATATGTCTTTTTGGGGATGCCCAAACAGCCAGCCCAAAAGGGAACAGTAGTCAGTGGATCTCAAGGGAAGGAAAAAGAGGCAGAGACACTATGCGACAACTCAGGGATAGGAGAATTGCATACTGCCCAGAGGAAGGATACTACGTTACATCCTTGCTACAGGAAGCTGCAAAGAAGTGCTGAGCCACCAGAACGGGGACAGTATTTTCTGAAGAATCAACTACTCTATCGGAGAGCTGGGAGGGGAGATAACCTGCACGAGCAGTGGGTGGTTCCAGAGACCCACCGTCCTCACATTCTTCAGAGTGGACACATCATAGGCGAGAATCGACATATGGGTGTCAGAGAGACCTTGCAGCAAATATCCGGCCATTATTGCTGGCCAGGAATGACCGGAGAGGTACGCCGGTGGGTGAAGTCTTGTTCGGAGTGCCAGAAAGCACCACCCAACAAGCGAATTAAGAGGAAACTAGCTCTTAAAGTGGAAGACAAAGTGGAAGTGTGGAGTCCAGCAGAGACCAATGTACTCCAAGTAGGATGGAAAGGACCTTATCCTGTGGAAAAGGTGGTGTCCAAGAACATCTACAAAATACGGATCGGGGAAGAGAAGAAAAATCTCCCTAGACATCTCATTAGGAAATATGAAGAGAGATCCGGGAGCAAAGCTTCGCACTTTATGGTGATGGCAACCATTGGGACAAAGGTTACCAGTCCAGACGAAGACCAGAGATCGCCAGTACAACATAGGAGGGCCTATGGGACAGTACGTGATAGGTCAGATTTACCCAACGACAGGAGGAGGGAAATCACAAGTCAGGGAAAGGACAAGAGTGAAAGTTTCACCGGTAACCAAGTTCAGAAGGGGTGGGTAACGTCGGGAAAGGCGAGAATTACCCAGGACTCTAACCGAAGATGGGCTGACCAGATACAATATCGCCCAAGATGGTCCTGGAAGCAAAAGTCCAGGAGGTTTGGGAAAGACGACTCGGTCCAACGAGGACGAGGCGAAACATCCCCAGAGGCAAAGCCGGGGGAAACCAAGAGGACATGGAAGCAGTGTTACAATCAGGATGGGACAATCCGTCTGTATTGTGAGCCGTCGCTGACGCAAGTCGAAAGTAGGTCGACCGGACGTACAGGAGCGAGGAGCCAACACTAGTTTCAGTCGTGAGTAGTATAGTAGGGTGTCAATTAGAGCGCCTACTGGATAATGAGGTGAGCCATGTGAGGATCCAATCATATCATCAACACGTGATGTTAATAGCTACTTTGCAGAAGCTCAACGCACGGTGGATGTGATGGACGTTGTTGCTGCAACAGGACTTCACAGTGGAATACATTTTTGGCAAGGAGAATGTAGGAGCAGATTTCTTATCCAGACATCCAGCTCCGGAGGAAGAAGACTAGGGTTGTGGATCATGGGAATCAAACCTACAGTGAGAAAGATTCGACGCGGTCTAATCTCTTAAGAGGGGGCCTATGTCGTGAAATACTGAGAGTTCATGATTCCCAGATAGACGACTGTATACACCGACTACCCAGGTAGGAGAAGGGTTAACAACAACGGGTTGACCAGGCATGTGTTTATAGGTCAAGACACAGAAGGGGCCGGCTAACCGCACAGGTAAAATGTCGAGTGGAAAATTGGTTTGCGACTAAAGCAGAGAGATGATTGGACAGCAGATTGCGGTATGGATGTGAAACGGTTCAGAGCTGTAATTTTCCACTAACGATGATAATGAAGTCTGGATGTGAGGTGTCCAGCAATGTCAAGGACTATGCGGCAAAGATGACCTATAAAAGAGTGGCTACGTCTTTGTGTTGAGAGGGTGTGTTTCTTAGGTTTCGGGAGAGAAGGATTATGTAAAGGGTTGTGCTGCGTTCGGATGAACGTTTGTGTATCTATTGTGCATTAGTACTCCCAATTCAGACTAGGATGTTTATAAGGTATTAATATATTAGAGTATAGTTTAGCATAGGAATATAGATGGGCGTGAAGTGCATTTAACATTGCTTTCTATTAGTAGGAATAGTATAGACGTTAGGTGAATCTTCTATCCTATGTCAGAGTGGGTTTTTTCGGAAGCCTTTTCATTTCGGCTGGAGGAAGAGACACTCACATAGGAGAGAAGAGGAAGCAGACACAGATCTCATTATTAAATGTATATCACACAGGTTTCCATACAAGTGCGGGACTTATCAACTAAGATATAACACAGATGGCTGTGGTCAAGATCACCCAGTGTTGATAAACCACAAGAAAGCACTTTAAAGTAATAAAGCACGACACTTGTGCATAAGAAAGGAAAGAAAAGCATTGTCATAGTAAGAAGTAAGGAGGACAGAGAATGGAAAATAGAGATCATTTAAACTAATAGAAAAACTCAAATGACTCAGTATCGAAGAGTTGCAAGGTGCATACAAAGTACCTATACCAATTAAGAACTATCCAGTGTAGAACTTGTACAGGACAAAAATAGAATACTAGAACTCGATGTGTTTTCCAGGATGGAATTAAGAACGCTATAAGATAAGAAAGACCATTCCGTTTAAGCTGACAGCATATGGTGATCGGGTTAAATACATTCATACAGTGGTGAACATTTTTCATTACAAAAAACGGATATATCTACAGACTCAAGCAGACGGAGCTGTCAGGGTGAGATCGTTCCGTTGTATCTATGTAATGTCCTGTATTCTAGCTGAGAGAAGAGACGAGAGAAGACACGGAGACTATCTATCAACATCATATCTGGCAACCACACTAGAAGAACATACCAACTACATAGACAATATCCATACATACACCAGACATAGTTTTTATTAATAAATCTTTTATCTTATCGTTGAAAGGAACTGTTGTCGGAGTATGTGTTGAGGGAATAATAGAGAGAGAGAGAAAGAAATAGATATATGGAATGGAAGACAGAAGAGAGGAGTGTAGACCAAAGTCAGTCAAGAATCCCAACAGATACTAAGTTTAAAGATGTGCTTGTTGATTCCAATCTCCTCTCGGGAATAACAGGACATAATTGGTGGAGCAGCAGGGTAGGAAAAATACCCATATGACCTGGGCATAACAGGGCATATGCATAGAGGGGTACCTGCATATTGGCACAGGCATAGCGGAGTACCGGCATGTTGGGACATACTGATTGGAATAAAAGAAAAAGAAGTATATATTGATGACTTTTAATGGAAGGGCGTCCATTGGATATATGGTGCCATTACATTTATGGTAGAAACATTTCATTAATGCTGGTGACTTTACAGTGAGAAAGTTCCAGACAGAGTGAATGTGGATAGGTGGTAAGACACATTACATACCTAGTCACACGGTCACACGTCTACATAAGTCTTTATCCTATATCTCCTCTTGTGGATGAGAGAGTGGTTGTGATGTACTGTGTGGTGTTGTAGATTTATAATATTAGATAGACATAGATTAATGATATAGGGTCTAACTGGAATATAATTGTATAGTGAGTACTTCTTTACTGCCTTGAGGTGTCTTTACTCAACGTGCTGACTTATCTGCTGTAACTATGGCAACTCCTAAAGTAACTACAGCCAAACTGAGGGCCAACGGGGAGGCAATTGGTTTAGCTGGTTCCGAGCTAACGGATTACATACAAGAAAGAGAGCGAGAGTTTCGTCAAGCGGAAAGGGAGGAGCGTAAGGCCCAGTTGGAAGCGGAAAGGGAGGAGCGTAAGGCCCAGTTGGATGCAGAAGAAGCCACAAAGATCAGAGAACATGAATACCGCATGAAAGAGCTAGAACTCAAGACTCAAACTAAGGGAGAAATAGATGGAGTGGAAGGAAATTCTTCTTCACCTGGTGCAACCCACATGAATGGACATGGTTACCATGCCATGAAGTTTCCCTTAGCTGTCTACGATCAGTCTAAGGAACGCTTTGACCAGTACGCATCTCGTTTCGAAGCAATGTCAGTCGCTATGGGCCTGGATCGGAGCAGATGGGCTCTTAAATTATCCCAGGGATTAATAGGTTCGGGATTTGAGGTGTACACACGCTTACCACCAGGACAGGAAAATAATTACCAGGAATTAAAAGCCGCTTTGATGAAACATTTTGACATCACAGCACAAACGTATAGGAAGAAGTTTAGATCATCTAGACGAGAGCCGGGAGAACTATTCGCCGCCTACAGTTTAAGGCTTAAATCCTATCTTCAGAAATGGATGGACTTGGCAGAATTCAAGAGGGATTATGAGAGTCTCGAAGAGATGATGGTGGTCGACCAGATGCGAAGCAAATGTCGAAACCTCTCAGAACCTTCTTGGGAGAACAAGGGGCGGAACGGATTGATGTTGTGAATAAGCTGGCGGAACGATTCGTGGAAGTACATGGTGAAACTGAGGAACTAAGTACACAAACCAAAGGTCAGGAGAAACAAGAGAAAAAGAAACCTAAAAACTGGGAAGGAGAAAAAGTGGAACCTTATATAAAGCACACAGAGGAGAGTTCAGAGAAGGTGAAGGTAGGAAACCAGAGCACCTCGAATTCTCAAGCGAAACGACAGTGGTCTGAGAAGTGGTGTTCATTTTGCAAGGCGGCCTCTCACAACACCAAAGACTGCAGATCGAAACCTAAAAGTTCTTACTTCGCAGCATGCAAAGTGATTCCTACATCGGTGATCACAGACAAGGCTGAGGTCGGCGAAGGAGAAAGGAACAAAAAGGACACACGGAAACCTAGGAAAGGAACATGGTGCACACACTGCCAGTCGATAACACATAATACTGTGGACTGCAGATGCAAGGCAAACGACGCCAATTGCATAACCAACCTCGAGGAATCAAAAGAGGAAGGCAAGGAAACGGTCAAGGAGATGAAAGACACTCAGGACCAAGAGAGACCACCTGTGGTGGAACTGATTGAAGTAAATGGCCAACAGGTTGCTTGTCTCTACGATACAGGTTTGGATGGGGAAGCGGTGGTTGGACGCCAGCTTGGTAAGCCCAGACCAACTTACAGGGGAGACCATAGAGATACAGCCGGCAATGAGGAGTGCTGTTACCATGACGCTGCCAATCGCCAAGGTGGAGATTAAATCCAGGTACGTCACGGGCATTATTCCAGCTGCTGTATTATCTGACTCCTTATTTCCAATGATCATTGGCACGAAATATGTCTTTTTGGGGATGCCCAAACAGCCAGCCCAAAAGGGAACAGTAGTCAGTGGATCTCAAGGGAAGGAAAAAGAGGCAGAGACACTATGCGACAACTCAGGGATAGGAGAATTGCATACTGCCCAGAGGAAGGATACTACGTTACATCCTTGCTACAGGAAGCTGCAAAGAAGTGCTGAGCCACCAGAACGGGGACAGTATTTTCTGAAGAATCAACTACTCTATCGGAGAGCTGGGAGGGGAGATAACCTGCACGAGCAGTGGGTGGTTCCAGAGACCCACCGTCCTCACATTCTTCAGAGTGGACACATCATAGGCGAGAATCGACATATGGGTGTCAGAGAGACCTTGCAGCAAATATCAGGCCATTATTGCTGGCCAGGAATGACCGGAGAGGTACGCCGGTGGGTGAAGTCTTGTTCGGAGTGCCAGAAAGCACCACCCAACAAGCGAATTAAGAGGAAACTAGCTCTTAAAGTGGAAGACAAAGTGGAAGTGTGGAGTCCAGCAGAGACCAATATACTCCAAGTAGGATGGAAAGGACCTTATCCTGTGGAAAAGGTGGTGTCCAAGAACATCTACAAAATACGGATCGGGGAAGAGAAGAAAAATCTCCCTAGACATCTCATTAGGAAATATGAAGAGAGATCCGGGAGCAAAGCTTCGCACTTTATGGTGATGGCAGCCATTGGGACAAAGGTTACCAGTCCAGACGAAGACCAGAGATCGCCAGTACAACATAGGAGGGCCTATGGGACAGTACGTGATAGGTCAGATTTACCCAACGACAGGAGGAGGGAAATCACAAGTCAGGGAAAGGACAAGAGTGAAAGTTTCACCGGTAACCAAGTTCAGAAGGGGTGGGTAACGTCGGGAAAGGCGAGAATTACCCAGGACTCTAACCGAAGATGGGCTGACCAGATACAATATCGCCCAAGATGGTCCTGGAAGCAAAAGTCCAGGAGGTTTGGGAAAGACGACTCGGTCCAACGAGGACGAGGCGAAACATCCCCAGAGGCAAAGCCGGGGGAAACCAAGAGGACATGGAAGCAGTGTTACAATCAGGATGGGACAATCCGTCTGTATTGTGAGCCGTCGCTGACGCAAGTCGAAAGTAGGTCGACCGGACGTACAGGAGCGAGGAGCCAACACTAGTTTCAGTCGTGAGTAGTATAGTAGGGTGTCAATTAGAGCGCCTACTGGATAATGAGGTGAGCCATGTGAGGATCCAATCATATCATCAACACGTGATGTTAATAGCTACTTCGCAGAAGCTCAACGCACGGTGGATGTGATGGACGTTGTTGCTGCAACAGGACTTCACAGTGGAATACATTTTTGGCAAGGAGAATGTAGGAGCAGATTTCTTATCCAGACATCCAGCTCCGGAGGAAGAAGACTAGGGTTGTGGATCATGGGAATCAAACCTACAGTGAGAAAGATTCGACGCGGTCTAATCTCTTAAGAGGGGGCCTATGTCGTGAAATACTGAGAGTTCATGATTCCCAGATAGACGACTGTATACACCGACTACCCAGGTAGGAGAAGGGTTAACAACAACGGGTTGACCAGGCATGTGTTTATAGGTCAAGACACAGAAGGGGCCGGCTAACCGCACAGGTAAAATGTCGAGTGGAAAAATTGGTTTGCGACTAAAGCAGAGAGATGATTGGACAGCAGATTGCGGTATGGATGTGAAACGGTTCAGAGCTGTAATTTTCCACTAACGATGATAATGAAGTCTGGATGTGAGGTGTCCAGCAATGTCAAGGACTATGCGGCAAAGATGACCTATAAAAGAGTGGCTACGTCTTTGTGTTGAGAGGGTGTGTTTCTTAGGTTTCGGGAGAGAAGGATTATGTAAAGGGTTGTGCTGCGTTCGGATGAACGTTTGTGTATCTATTGTGCATTAGTACTCCCAATTCAGACTAGGATGTTTATAAGGTATTAATATATTAGAGTATAGTTTAGCATAGGAATATAGATGGGCGTGAAGTGCATTTAACATTGCTTTCTATTAGTAGGAATAGTATAGACGTTAGGTGAATCTTCTATCCTATGTCAGAGTGGGTTTTTTCGGAAGCCTTTTCATTTCGGCTGGAGGAAGAGACACTCACATAGGAGAGAAGAGGAAGCAGACACAGATCTCATTATTAAATGTATATCACACAGGTTTCCATACAAGTGCGGGACTTATCAACTAAGATATAACACAGATGGCTGTGGTCAAGATCACCCAGTGTTGATAAACCACAAGAAAGCACTTTAAAGTAATAAAGCACGACACTTGTGCATAAGAAAGGAAAGAAAAGCATTGTCATAGTAAGAAGGAGGACAGAGAATGGAAAATAGAGATCATTTAAACTAATAGAAAAACTCAAATGACTCAGTATCGAAGAGTTGCAAGGTGCATACAAAGTACCTATACCAATTAAGAACTATCCAGTGTAGAACTTGTACAGGACAAAAATAGAATACTAGAACTCGATGTGTTTTCCAGGATGGAATTAAGAACGCTATAAGATAAGAAAGACCATTCCGTTTAAGCTGACAGCATATGGTGATCGGGTTAAATACATTCATACAGTGGTGAACATTTTTCATTACAAAAAACGGATATATCTACAGACTCAAGCTGACGGAGCTGTCAGGGTGAGATCGTTCCGTTGTATCTATGTAATGTCCTGTATTCTAGCTGAGAGAAGAGACGAGAGAAGACACGGAGACTATCTATCAACATCATATCTGGCAACCACACTAGAAGAACATACCAACTACATAGACAATATCCATACATACACCAGACATAGTTTTTATTAATAAATCTTTTATCTTATCGTTGAAAGGAACTGTTGTCGGAGTATGTGTTGAGGGAATAATAGAGAGAGAGAGAAAGAAATAGATATATGGAATGGAAGACAGAAGAGAGGAGTGTAGACCAAAGTCAGTCAAGAATCCCAACAGATACTAAGTTTAAAGATGTGCTTGTTGATTCCAATCTCCTCTCGGGAATAACAGGACAGGTGGCATGGAGGGATATCATCAATAGAACTGATGCTTGGTGGTCTGAGGCTATGGCATGGAGGGATTTCATCAATAGAACTGATGCTTGGTGGCATGCAGGGATTTCATCAATAGAACTGATGCTTGGTGGTCTGAGGCTATGGCATGGAGGGATTTCATCAATAGAACTGATGCTTGATGGTCTGAGGTCATGGCATGGAGGGAGATCATCAATAGAACTGATGCTTGGTGGTCTGAGGCTATGGCATGGAGGGATTTCATCAATAGAACTGATGCTTGATGGTCTGAGGTCATGGCATGGAGGGATTTCATCAATAGAACTGATGCTTGGTGGTCTGAGGCTATGGCATGGAGGGATTTCATCAACAGAACTGATGCTTGGTGGCATGGAGGGATTTCATCAATAGAACTGATGCTTGGTGGCATGGAGGGATTTCATGAATAGAACTGATGCTTGGTGGTCTGAGGCTATGGCATGGAGGGATTTCATCAATAGAACTGATGCTTGGTGGCATGGAGGGATTTCATCAATAGAACTGATGCTTGGTGGCATGGAGGGATTTCATCAATAGAACTGATGCTTGGTGGTCTGAGGCTATGGCATGGAGGGATATCATCAATAGAACTGATGCTTGGTGGTCTGAGGCTATGGCATGGAGGGATATCATCAACAGAACTGATACAACACCTGTACACATATATGAGGATTTGAACATCATGCAAGGCACACCTTGATGATGATCTTCTACATTTGTTTAAACAATTAGAGAGAGAGAGAGAGAGAGAGAGAGAGAGAGAGAGAGAGAGAGAGAGAGAACGAGAAAGAAATAGAAAGAGAATGAAAGAGAGAGAGAGAGAAAGAGAAGAGAGAGAGAAAGAGAGAGAGAGAGAGACAAAGAAAGAGTGAGAAAGACAACAGAGATTAGAAGAAGACAAAGAAAGAAAGAGAAAGAGAAGAGAGAGAGAGTAAGAGAGAGACAAAGAGACAAATAAAGAGAGAGAAAGAGAAGAGAGAGAGAGAGAGAGAGAGAGAGAGAGAGAGAGAGAGAGAGAGAGAGAGAGAGAGAGAGAGAGAGAGAGCTCTGGCATTACTGACCAAGTACAGCGCAAGGACACACCTCGGACACGCACCGCATGATGTGTGTGGGCTAACCTTCTTGAGCTCTACCCGTGTCTGTGACTGCCAGCTTGTCTAGTTTATTTCCGCGCTGAGCAAAACACACGCCGATTAGTTTCTGTATTTTTTCATGTATTGATTTTCTGGAGCCTCTTCTCATCACCTCCCTTGATGTACAGGCATATTCCCCCCGTCTGTCTGTCTGTCTGTCTGTCTGTCCCCAGACATCGACGGTAAAATGAACTATGTATCTACTAAAGTTTTTCTTTCTTTCTTTCTTTCTTTCTTTCTTTCTGATTATTTATAGGTCTCCATTCGTACCCACTTTGTTTTTGTGTGTTGTTTTTTGCATTTCTATCTATCTCTCTTAGGTCATACTTTCCGTTTCTTTCCATTCACTTTGTTTGATTGTTTGTTTGTTTGTTTGTTTGTTTGTTTGTTTGTTTCTTTCTTTTTTTCTTCTTCTTTTCCTTCTTCTTCTCTCTCTGGCTACGCTGGCTTCCAGCTCATCTGGTAAATTCCTGATCATAGCGACTACCACAACATTTCCCAGACAGTTGTATCTCCTACCGTGATCACAAATGACGACTGTGTTGCATGCACTGTTGTGGCTATTAACCGTCTGTTTGAATGTGCCTCTTACCGTACGCAGATCTTGGGCCTCTTGGCCGCCCATGGGATGTGAATACAAGAGTACAATAAAGGAGACTTTTTGCATGCCTTTATGTGCATTTGACATCTGACACTAGTTTCATGCTAATATCGACCAATCGACACTCAAGGGGGATGTTGTAAATACATTAGCAACGTGAATCACTATTTACGGTAATGTGATACAAACTAGCGTTTCTAAACACTTGTCCGTGTGTAAAGTGGAAACTGACCTTAGCCTTCAAATATCGACTTTCCCCATGTCCTACTCGCCCACCCTCCACTCCCGCCCATTAACTGGCCAACCGCGCTCTACAACGTTGACTTAATGTGATATGGGAGGGTTATACAGAAGGGATGTGAGGTATGGAAGGAGTACGCGGAGAGATATCGGAGGGTTATACGGAAGGGATGAGAGGTATGGAAGGAGTGGGTGGAGGGATATGGGAGGGTTATAGGGAAGGGATGTGAGGTATGGAAGGAGTAAGTGGAGAGATATCGGAGGGTTATACGGAAGGGATGAGAGGTATGGAAGGAGTGGATGGAGGGATATGGGAGGGTTATAGGGAAGGGATGTGAGGTATGGAAGGAGTAAGTGGAGAGATATCGGAGGGTTATACGGAAGGGATGAGAGGTATGGAAGGAGTGGGTGGAGGGATATGGGAGGGTTATAGGGAAGGGATGAGAGGTATGGAAGGAGTAAGTGGAGAGATATCGGAGGGTTATACGGAAG
Organism: Cepaea hortensis; assembly: GCA_963921405.1. Lineage (NCBI taxonomy): Eukaryota > Metazoa > Mollusca > Gastropoda > Stylommatophora > Helicidae > Cepaea > Cepaea hortensis. The sequence continues at coordinate 69,899,550 of OY992883.1, read as the reverse complement.
GGATGAGAGGTATGGAAGGAGTGGGTGGAGGGATATGGGAGGGTTATAGGGAAGGGATGTGAGGTATGGAAGGAGTGGGTGGAGGGATATGGGAGGGTTTTACGGAAGGGATGAGAGGTATCGAAGGAGTGGGTGGAGGGATATGGGAGGGTTATAGGGAAGGGATGAGAGGTATGGAAGGAGTAAGTGGAGAGATATCGGAGGGTTATATGGAAGGAGTGGGTAGAGGGATATGGGAGGGTTATACGGAAGGGATGAGAGGTATGGAAGGAGTAGGTGGAGGGATATGGGAGGGTTATACTTAAGAGATGTGAGGTATGGAAGGAGTAGGTGGAGAAATATGGGAGGGTTATAGGGAAGGGATGAGAGGTATGGAAGGATGCTCTGATGGGCACAACGACAAAGCACATGTCCGATACAAAAACTCGTTGAGTGGATACTGTCTGCAGACCGGCCTGGTTTGTGCGGGAACGGCCCGGGGCGAACGAAATGGCCAGTATATTGAAGTGAGGATTTAAAGCAGCTGTAAGCACGACATGACGATTCCCTCGGTGAGCCCAGCATCAGCGCGCTATGTGTCGGCACTGCAATTATGGAAGCCACCCTGGATGCCGGAAAATGCTATGGACTGTCCCTGCCTTCCCTTGAGGGATGATCGAGGTCTTCGACTGTTCCAACTTGACCAGCTGGAATGTGGATGGTACCACAAAAGTGAGAGTCTCCCAGGAATGCTAACCTGGTCAAAACAGCATGCTAAAAGTCGGATGTGTTGGCCTGAGGGTTTCGACCCAAGGGTGCCTAACTAGACACACCGCAATCACATCTGAAAAAAAAAAAACCACTCCGGATGAATGCAATGAAAAAGAAGAAGAATACTAAGTGAGGAGATACCCTACTCACATTTGGAGTTGGAATAACTCTACAATCGGCGAAGAGGGATTGGAAAATTTAAAAAAAAACTCATTTCTCCTTCCCCTTTGTTGTATTTATGTTGTGAAAATGTTACCACAACAAGAGTTGTATTAATGCTTGGAATGTGTTCTTTTGTCATTCCCAGCTCTAAAAAAGCAGTTGGTGGTTTGGACGTTATCACCAAACAGGATCCTGGGTAAACACCCTGTTTGGAGGTAATACAGGAAAGAATGTCCAACACATACAATCTGGACCTAAAATTAAAAGTTGACTGCCGCAATTATTAGCTGCTTTTGTCAGTGAAATACGTGCACGAAGATGATTGACCAAATGCAATTGATATATTCTAACTTATGTCGGGATACCCAGGATGGACTTCCTTATCAGAATACCTACCAAGACAAACGGATAAACAGAGTACACAGATACCAGAGTATAACCCACTTTTACTTCTGGGAGGTAACGCCTGACGCACCATCACTCAGCAAGGTCAAAGCAACGAAGGGACAGTCCCAGTTTAACAAACCTAACAGCAGTGAGAAGCCTCCAACTGCTTGTTGGATTCCCAAGTTCAAAGAATACTCAAAAGTATTATCCTCCGTCACAAGTCATATGCAGGCTAGATCAACACCAGGTCCTAGACCTGAGCACCAATGGGAAGACACTATGAAACAACTGAGAGGAGTCAATGATTATATACATGCAGCAGAAGGAATACTCCGACTGTCTTGTGACTCCCAATACGTGTGCTGGAAATATTCTTCTTCTGTTCCATGCTTGTGCAGCCCAATCCTGGACCTAGTCCCAAATGATACCAATGAGTGACTCTCAGTATTGTATGTTTCTTCACTGAAATGGATATTGAATCATGACTCTATGCTGGTCCCAAGTCGGCCTGACTGCCCTATCATCAAGTGTGGGTTGGCCTATAGACTGGAGACCGGGTGTGTGGAAAAGCCTTTTGATGAAGCGTCGATAATCTGATATAATAAGCAGAGAAGCTCAACGGCCGTCATCTTTTTCATCTATGTGATGATGTTGGGAAGTACCTTCTGTCAAAACTTAAGTGGAGCTCCTGAAAGTTTGACGGACCCAGGCCTCGATTTCACTAGGACACAGAGCCCACTTGCAACAGAGCATTCGTGAATTCAGGACTGGAGGATGGGGATTATGTTTTATGTATATCTCGGATATTGTGGATTATAATATATTCACCAGCAAATTACCAGTGGATAATATATGTGTGGAACACAACAGAGTGCATTAATTCGGTCCCTGGATAATAGGGACATTATCTGCTAGCATTGGAGAAGAATAACCAACAACACCTAAACGAAAAGTACAACAGGAAAGGAAAAGAAAGCATAAGAGCAAATAATTAGTTTCGTATTATGTACTGAATGTGTATTGTTTGATTATCCTGAACACCATCTCATTGTTTTTGTTTGTTTTTTTAAATCTGGAGATTGGTAAATGGTGTGGGAAACAAATGTTATTGATCGTTTTGTTTTAGTTAAGTGTAATGATTTTTTTTTTTTTTGGGGGGGGGGGGGGGGATGGGGGTTACCACATGTAAATGTGTTTATGGCATTACGTATCATCTCATGTGAATGTGTACCTATGTCACATTTCATCCCATGCATATTTCAAAACCTCAGTGTGGCCATTACACGTACATGTCTAATCAGATCTTGATTTCATTCCTGAACTATATGTCCAATGTTGATGTTTACGTCAATTGCTTGTTGATGTTTATTCAACAGTGGCTGTTCTATATGTTGTAAACAACCAATGTCCTTTAATACTATATAGCAATTTAGAAGGTGATTGAGTGGGAGGGGAAACCTACACACAGATACCATTTTTCTAAGGATGGAAGTGTTTTCCTCCTTGTATCTGTCGCGTAATCTACAGCCATATAAGAAAACCCTACGGGTAAGGATGTAGATAGAAAAGCTGACCCTTGGTTAGGTCAGTCCACTGAAGGAGAAGAAGACAAAAAGGCTCGTATTGGGTCTAGATAGTATGAATCCTGGTCCCAGATGAGTCTACCTTCCTATCAGTGGCACAGGGAAATGCAAGTAAAGTTGGACACTATACACCGATAGATGATAGCTGACTTAGTTAGCAGTGACACGCTACCCTGTGATGAAGAAAAGCCCCCAGTGCCCTCAAGTATAACATACAGGAGAGACACAACTAGTTCACTCAACTTCTATCCTTACACACTACACTACTATTAATTATTATGAGGTGAAAAAGGCAGTAGGTAAAGTTTTGTGTGATGGTCTACAAATCAGACCGCACAGTTTAATTATAAATGAAAGAAAAGAAAAAAAAATGTCTCCACTCGGGAGATAAAAGTAAAATGGATTAATGTTTCTGGCTAATACAGCAAACAACGTTTCATGTGCTCTTAAATCATAGAAGCACAGCAAAGCATTCGGTGGTGGGTTGAAGTCAGATTGATGGTTTGTGACTCAGCTCATATCCATTGCTCCCACGATAGTTGTCTGCAGCTTTCCTCTTCGGTCCATCAGTTCTCACTTGATGATGACAGCAAAGGGAACTGTACTACTTTGACTCAGGCAACAAATAGTTCTGGGTGAACTCGCTGAGGCTGGTTGATGATGAGGGTGCCGCTCGAGGGTGCACCACAACAACTCTGCAAATAAAGTCAAACAGGACATCTGGTAAGCTATGGTCTGGAATCACTCTTCCATCTTTATTCAACCATTTTGCTATAGCTATAATCTTCTCATAAGGCAAAGGCAGCTGTAATTAGTAGGACATTCCTACTGTTATTCTGACTGGACATACCGACAAGGTAGAAAGGAAAGGATTGATTTACACTCGTACGTGACAGTGCCTATCTCTATTCATGAGGAGAGTACAGTCTGATCCTGAATTATATATATATATATGAGTGAATGGATCCAATTCCCTTCAGTGAAAAGAAATATTCAAGACAAGTACTGATGATGTGATAGGAAAAGACATGGATCACAAACCTAACAATCACAACTGATGCTCCTAAGTTTGCAAGAGACACAAGGGGGTGTTGTAAAGTAAGGAAATTGTTCCAGATACTACGGTGTCTGAATATGCTCTCCACTGATATTCATTCCGAGAGGCCTGAGAATAGTCTCCAATGAATACTGCCTAGGTTGGTGATAGTCATCCACGTATTTATTCCAAGAGGCCTGAGAATAGTCTCCAATGAATACTGCCTAGGTTGGTGATAGTCATCCACGTATTTATTCCGAGAGGCCTGAGAATAGTCTCCAATGAATACTGCCTAGGTTGGTGATAGTCATCCACGTATCCATCTATATATAAAGAAGAGTCTTCCTCTTGAGAAGGTATTAACTAGAGAAGAGATCTTATCCGTACTTAAGAACTGAGCTAATCTAGAAAAGAACAGTATGGGCGCCCAAGCGGCGTGGGCATGATAACTAGGTCATGCCATGGCGTGGGGCTGGTTTTAGATATAGCGAGGCCATTTTGATGAAATACCTACTATTTGATTTAAACCCTTCCATTCAGTACTGTATATTCTAGTCTTAGCAGTAACAGTAATATTAACCTTATTTTAATATATTAACAAAGTATCTCAACCAGAGTATACTTTAAAACTAGCGTGGTTTTGTACTACATTGCAGTGTCTCCTTTGTCTGCCAGCGATAATATTCTCTGAATTTATCCAAGATTTAGACGCCGGATTTATACGAATATTGTAGAACGTGACGTGTTTCGTTCTATTAAGAACGAGTTTGTACAACTGAACTCAGTTGTAAATTGAATATTCTATTAACTAATATATATTCTATGGGCAACCATGCCGTTTGTGGAATTGGCTGGCCATCATGTCGTAACCTCACATTCATTGCAAAACTGTTATGAACATCAAAATTATATATATATAGGAATAATAATCGTTTGATCTTACCTAGTTCCAGAATCAGATTCTCACTACGGATCGGGGCCCTTGTTCAATATAAAATTTTCTCTTTCTTATTACTTATTTAAGTAATTACTATTTAAATAAACGTTGCTTTTTGAACACCACAAATGGGCCCCGACCGCTGTCTGCAAATGCTAGCAGAAGAGTGAGACCGGATATGGAACTAGGATACGCAAGTGGTCGTTTCGGGCCAGTTGTCAGTTGGTTTGAAGTTGGCCAGGATAAGTCGGCCAAACTAAATTACTCTATAAACCGTAAATATAATGTGATCGTAACATTTATATAACATTTCTAATTATTCTTTATAATACACTGAATAATAAGCAAGAGGAGAGGGTGCAGCCAGGCTTTCGCCACAGATGTCCCCCATAGGGAAAAAAGTACGTGACACGGACTTTTACAATCTGGCTAAGCCCTCTCGTTTGCTAGCTTTCAAGCTAGTGTATGGGAACACTGAGTAGCGTAGCCACAACCTCGTCTTCTGTAGAGCAGTGTCTACTTAAGAAATCTGCTCCAACATTATATTTGCCAGGAATATATTCCACGGTGAAGGTATAAGGTTGCAGTAATAGTGACCACCTCATCAATCTTGTGTTTAATTGTTTGGATGAGGCTAAGAACATCAAAGGCTGGTGGTCGCTTTGTACAATAAACTTGGTTCCATATAGATACGGCTGAAACTTCTGTATAGCCCATACCAGAGCCAAACATTCTTTCTCGATGGTGGAGTAGTTCTTTTCCGCTGTATTTAACTTGCGGCTAGCGTAAGCTACTGGAAACAGCATCTCTCCATCATCTCGACCCTTTTGTAAAAGAGTTGCTCCAATTCCCACATTGCTCGCGTCCGTCCTTAAGGTGAATGGGCACGACAAGTCGGGTAATTGTAAAATAGGCTTCGCTGTTAGTCTGTCCTTCAGCGTAGTATAAGCCTCTTCACACGCTGGCGTCCACTTAACTTGCTCAGGTGCTCCTTTCCTAGTGGCATCTGTTAATGGCGCAGCTAGAACGTTGAAGTTTTTGATAAACTTCTGATAAAATCCACAGAGGGATACGAAGGATCTGACATCTTTCTTGGTCCTGGGTCTGGTAGCCTTGAGTAGTTTATCTACGTTCTTTTGTTCTGGGCGCATGTGTCCTTGAACCACTGTATGCCCCAAAAATTCCAGCTGCCGGAAAGCGAGCTGGCATTTTGCTGGTCTGGCGGTGAGCCCTGTCTCTGCCAGCCTCCTTAACAGTCTGTCGATGGACTGCAGGTGTTCCTCGTAAGTGTCCGAGGCGATGAGGATGTCATCCATAAAGTTACTGATACTCGGGTCCTTTAATGGATCTAATAACAATCTCATCATTCGGGTGAACACACCAGGAGCGTTGCTCAGCCCGAATGGGAGCACGTTGAATTCGTAATGGCCGTCAGCTGTGCTGAAAGCCAAATACGGTCGGACTTCTTTCTTTACTGGAATCTGGTAGTACCCCTTACTGAGGTCTATCTTGGAAAAATACTTCGCTTTACTCAGTTTTGCGAACAGTAATCCTTGATCCGGTAAAGGTTCCGCTTGAAATTCTGTGACTCCATTTAGCTGACGATAGTCGATGCACAATCGATGCTCGCCGCTGGGTTTTCTCAAAAGCACCACACTTGCACTATAGGGTGACTCCGAGGGCGAAATTATTCCTTCTTTTAATAGGTAATTTATTTCGGCTTGTAAAGCCTCCTGTTTTGCATAGGGAACAGGGTAATACTTTTGGCGGACTGGATCTGCATTTGTTAATTTCATGTCAAACTCTACAAGCTTAGTCCGACCTGGCCTATCCGTTAGCACCGGGGCGTGAGACATTAGAATTCGCTTTATCTTCTCCAACTCAGACGTCTCCAAGTCAGGGTTGATGACGACATCCTTCATGGTCTCCTGGGGTTTTAGCGGATACTCTACACCTGAGTCCTCTCCACCTTCTATCTCAGTTGCCACCGATAATGCCATCAGATGCACCGGTGGATCTGCTACCCTCTCAGCATACTTACTAAGTAAGTTGATGTGGAATACTTTCTGTTTTCCTCGAATAGCAATCTTGTAGTTTATATGGGATACTTTTTCTATGATGGGAAAAGGTCCTTGCCATCCAATTTCCAGCTTATTACTCCCTTGGGGTAAAAGTAATAAGACCTTGTCTCCTACCTCCAGAGAACGGTCCTTGGCTTTCTTATTATAGGCTGAGGCATGTTTCTTTCTGGCACGACGCAGGTTGGAATTTGCCAATTTCCAGCCTGTCTCCAGTTTTTGCTTCAACTCCTCAACATACTGGGAAGCAGTGATGACAGTTTCATCAGCTCCCTCCTCAGTCCAAGTCCTCATTAAGGCCTCCAGCGGTCCTTTTATAGGTCGACCAAATAATAGTGTAGCAGGTGGAAGTCCTGTCGAGGCATGTGGTACTTCCCTGTATGCAAATAATGCCGCGGGCAGGTACTCATCCCAACATTCTGGCTTCTCCTGTGCTAGCTTACGTAGGATCGACATGAGGGTTCCATTGAAGCGTTCCACCGTCCCATTAGCTTGAGGGTGGTAGGGACTTGTATGGATATGGCGAGTCCGAAAGGTATTGAAGACTTCCTCCATTAACTTCCCCCGGAACTGCGAACCATTGTCTGTCAAAATCTGATTAGGAAAACCTAATCTGGTGAAGATAGTCACTAGGGCATCCGCTACTCGTTTGGAATCTATTCCAGGTAGAGCTATGGCTTCTGACCACATAGTGCATGTGTCAACTAGAGTTAGAATAAATGCATTCTTCCTCTTGGAGCATGGCAGAGGACCAACAATGTCCACGGCAACACGCTCAAACGGAATACTCAAAATTGGCATTTCGCCCAAAGTTACTGGGGCGGTCCAATGTTTAGGTGAGACCCGTTGGCATTCTGGACAGGACTTGACATACCTTTGAATATCGGCGGACATTCCTGGCCAAAAATAGTGGCATGTAATACGCTGAGTAGTGGCACCCACTCCCATATGTCCACTGAAAGATATGGTGTGACCCATATGTAATATCTGATTCCGGAATTTATATGGAACAACAAGTTGCCCGTGGTCGTGATCCTTGGTTCCCGCCCGCCGGTACAAAAGCTTCTCTTTCATATAAAAATCGCCCCTTTTAGGTGGATTCCGTGCTTTAGGTAGTTTACCAAAGCAGGGTTTCAGTGTTGGGTCTTCTGCCTGGGCAGCCCGAATTTCTCGAGGTAGTGGATTATTAAGACGAAGATCAGGCTCACTCGACACTGCTGTCTGACTTCTGGTCTGCACTGCTGCAACAATTATAGGTGATTTTGGTTCGCCCAAGTAGACATACCGACATCCTAACATGAATGGGTACACTGGATCCTCCATCACTGCTGCAGAAATCGTCCCAGTGACATATTTAGATTCCACATCTACCTTTGCAATCTGCACCTCTATTGTCTCAGAGCTCATGGTGGCCCCCTTTATTGTAACGGTCTGTTCTGTTAGCTGGCCGGGTTTGACTAGGTATTTTGCGATAACTGAATCATACTGGAGTCCCGTATCATATAGACATCGCACCTGACTCCCATTTACCATAATAGTTTCAACCACAGGAGGTCTAACATTGCTCCCAGATTTCTTGTTGGGGTGGTCTCCGGTTCCCGTAGCTAGGCACGCCGCATAGTGGGTTTGGGGTTTATTCTTGCAGAACCGTGTGTGATGGTCATGATTTTTGCAGTTCTTGCAATAAGGTTTGCCCCATCCGCTATGGTTTGTGGGTAGGTTTTGTGCTGATTGTTGAAACCCATGATGTTGATGAGGACCCACATTTTTCCCAAATTGTCCTCTGCTGTCCTTACCGGAGTTATTTGAATTCTTAGAGAGTTGTGGTTTTTCAACATGAGTACTCCCAGCTTTTGTGGTATTCGCTTCGCCATGGGCCATTAGGTATCTTTCCGCCAGAGAGGTTATCTCCGCTAACCGAGTCCCCCCATTTTCTGCCACAAAAGTCTGCATCGGCTTTGGCATTGTCTCCCTCATCTGCTCTGCCAAAATCATCTCCTCTAGCCCTGCGTAGGTTGCCTCGTATTCACTCAGTCCCACCCACTTGGTGACATAAGTATGTAACCGTGAGGCAAACTGGGAATACGATTCTCCCTGCAACCGCTTGGCGTTTCGGAACTTCATTCGGTAGGCAGATGAAGTCAACTCATACCTCTTGAGAAGAGCACTTTTCAGTGAGTCAAAATCCCGTTCCTGTCCAGGAGGTAGTTTAGAGAATATATCATACGCTGCGCCGCGGAGTCCTTGTGAAATTTTTAAATTCCATTTGTCCTTGGGCAGGCTATATGCTTCGGCCATCAAAACAAATTTGTCAATCCAGTTGTCCATCTGCTCAGTCTTTTCATCAAATGGCAGCAGAGGAAAACTCATGGATCCCAGAGAACCATTCTGTGCTGGAGGAGTATCTATACTATAGACTGGAGAACTCGCACTACTGAATCTTGAAGCATCTGGGTGTTGTAATTCCAGTCTTCTTAATTCTATCTCCTGCTGTCTCGCCTGTTCGGCTAGTTTTAACTCCTTGTCCTTCTCCAGTTCAGCCTGTTTCATCTGTTTTTCTGATTCTATTTCCGCCATCCGGATTCTTTCTTCCCTTTGTTCTTGCCTCCATTCTCTTTCAGCCTCTCTGATATACTTCCTCAACTCATCACCCTCATATCCCATAAATGTCCCTTTCTCCGTCAACTCCTGGGTAGTGGGTTGCTTGTCAAATGACATGATAATTGAGCACCTAGATGAGATACCTGAAAAAACTTTTAAGCAATGCTCACCCCCTATCTATCAATCAACTTAATTAAATGCCCTAATATAGTATGTATAGCAATTAATTAGGACAAACAAACACACTTACCAATCTGTCACCAACCCACTTTGCTTTTGCTGTATATTTTCTTATTCGCGTATAAAAATTGAAATATTTACTCGCAGTCAACTAATACTAGAACTGTCTTGTCTTAGTGTGAGAATTACGTGGAAAGGAAATCTTACGTGGAAAGGAAATCCTACCAACCTACACAATCATCTAGTAGACCTATAGTGTTACAGGCAATTTATACAGTTGACAGTGAACTTATTGAAAAAAAAATTATCTCGCAGAGGAGCAGCTCAATCTGTAGGATTGGGTTAAAATTAAATCCCGGAGACGAGACACCAATCTGTCGCGTAATCTACAGCCATATAAGAAAACCCTACGGGTAAGGATGTAGATAGAAAAGCTGACCCTTGGTTAGGTCAGTCCACTGAAGGAGAAGAAGACAAAAAGGCTCGTATTGGGTCTAGATAGTATGAATCCTGGTCCCAGATGAGTCTACCTTCCTATCAGTGGCACAGGGAAATGCAAGTAAAGTTGGACACTATACACCGATAGATGATAGCTGACTTAGTTAGCAGTGACACGCTACCCTGTGATGAAGAAAAGCCCCCAGTGCCCTCAAGTATAACATACAGGAGAGACACAACTAGTTCACTCAACTTCTATCCTTACACACTACACTACTATTAATTATTATGAGGTGAAAAAGGCAGTAGGTAAAGTTTTGTGTGATGGTCTACAAATCAGACCGCACAGTTTAATTATAAATGAAAGAAAAGAAAAAAAATGTCTCCACTCGGGAGATAAAAGTAAAATGGATTAATGTTTCTGGCTAATACAGCAAACAACGTTTCATGTGCTCTTAAATCATAGAAGCACAGCAAAGCATTCGGTGGTGGGTTGAAGTCAGATTGATGGTTTGTGACTCAGCTCATATCCATTGCTCCCACGATAGTTGTCTGCAGCTTTCCTCTTCGGTCCATCAGTTCTCACTTGATGATGACAGCAAAGGGAACTGTACTACTTTGACTCAGGCAACAAATAGTTCTGGGTGAACTCGCTGAGGCTGGTTGATGATGAGGGTGCCGCTCGAGGGTGCACCACAACAACTCTGCAAATAAAGTCAAACAGGACATCTGGTAAGCTATGGTCTGGAATCACTCTTCCATCTTTATTCAACCATTTTGCTATAGCTATAATCTTCTCATAAGGCAAAGGCAGCTGTAATTAGTAGGACATTCCTACTGTTATTCTGACTGGACATACCGACAAGGTAGAAAGGAAAGGATTGATTTACACTCGTACGTGACAGTGCCTATCTCTATTCATGAGGAGAGTACAGTCTGATCCTGAATTATATATATATATATATGAGTGAATGGATCCAATTCCCTTCAGTGAAAAGAAATATTCAAGACAAGTACTGATGATGTGATAGGAAAAGACATGGATCACAAACCTAACAATCACAACTGATGCTCCTAAGTTTGCAAGAGACACAAGGGGGTGTTGTAAAGTAAGGAAATTGTTCCAGATACTACGGTGTCTGAATATGCTCTCCACTGATATTCATTCCGAGAGGCCTGAGAATAGTCTCCAATGAATACTGCCTAGGTTGGTGATAGTCATCCACGTATTTATTCCAAGAGGCCTGAGAATAGTCTCCAATGAATACTGCCTAGGTTGGTGATAGTCATCCACGTATTTATTCCGAGAGGCCTGAGAATAGTCTCCAATGAATACTGCCTAGGTTGGTGATAGTCATCCACGTATCCATCTATATATAAAGAAGAGTCTTCCTCTTGAGAAGGTATTAACTAGAGAAGAGATCTTATCCGTACTTAAGAACTGAGCTAATCTAGAAAAGAACAGTATGGGCGCCCAAGCGGCGTGGGCATGATAACTAGGTCATGCCATGGCGTGGGGCTGGTTTTAGATATAGCGAGGCCATTTTGATGAAATACCTACTATTTGATTTAAACCCTTCCATTCAGTACTGTATATTCTAGTCTTAGCAGTAACAGTAATATTAACCTTATTTTAATATATTAACAAAGTATCTCAACCAGAGTATACTTTAAAACTAGCGTGGTTTTGTACTACATTGCAGTGTCTCCTTTGTCTGCCAGCGATAATATTCTCTGAATTTATCCAAGATTTAGACGCCGGATTTATACGAATATTGTAGAACGTGACGTGTTTCGTTCTATTAAGAACGAGTTTGTACAACTGAACTCAGTTGTAAATTGAATATTCTATTAACTAATATATATTCTATGGGCAACCATGCCGTTTGTGGAATTGGCTGGCCATCATGTCGTAACCTCACATTCATTGCAAAACTGTTATGAACATCAAAATTATATATATATAGGAATAATAATCGTTTGATCTTACCTAGTTCCAGAATCAGATTCTCACTACGGATCGGGGCCCTTGTTCAATATAAAATTTTCTCTTTCTTATTACTTATTTAAGTAATTACTATTTAAATAAACGTTGCTTTTTGAACACCACAAATGGGCCCCGACCGCTGTCTGCAAATGCTAGCAGAAGAGTGAGACCGGATATGGAACTAGGATACGCAAGTGGTCGTTTCCGGGCCAGTTGTCAGTTGGTTTGAAGTTGGCCAGGATAAGTCGGCCAAACTAAATTACTCTATAAACCGTAAATATAATGTGATCGTAACATTTATATAACATTTCTAATTATTCTTTATAATACACTGAATAATAAGCAAGAGGAGAGGGTGCAGCCAGGCTTTCGCCACAGTATCGGTGGTAAATTTCCTTTGCCTTATAGAAGTGAGTAGGGTCTCCGCGGGGGGGGGGGGAGAATTAAGATTATTTCTAGATTGCGTTAATTCAAGAACCGATTACTTGATATTGTTTTTCCCTTCATACTTTACGGTTCTGTGCGTATCACCCTTCTGAAATTCATTTTATAACGTAAGTAGATCCGAAAATCATGTTTTATGTAGATGTCTAGACTTGTTTTAGTATGTGCTATTAAATTTAGCTTCTATTATTACGTATACTGTGTACGGGCAGGGGGAAATTTTTAGGGATAAAATACGAAAGGGGGGGGGGATGAGGTCCTAAAAATATGGTGAAGGGGTGGGGGGCACGAGCCAAAAAAGGTTGAGAACCACTGCCCTAGACAAACAAACCAAATATTCTCATATATTAAATCCTACATCCCACACCCATTATGCTCCGTTCCTGTGCCAGTGAATATCACGCACAATACTCCTCATTGCCCGATGTGAAAAGTGTAACAGACAGGAGTCTCGACAAACCAACAGCCCGCACAGGTACACTGTGCATGATGCCGCCGTCAGAATGCCAACACAAAAGTCCTCCACGAAAAATACAGTTCATCGTCGATGGAAGCGGCATTCACTACAAAACCAGCAGCCACACATTACTGCATAAGGCAATTCAGTCAGTTCTGCGACAAGCCGACCGCCATTATTCCGAACGTGCAGTTCACGCTACAAACAATCGCGGATAGATGTTAAAGCGTGTCACATTATATTCACAGCTCACAGTGTCGCGACACACACTCAGCTCAATAGCAGGGCGACGGAACCATGCACTTCCAGTCTAACATGAGGAAAATGCGAACGGTAGCCACAAGGATAAACACTCCAGAGGCCTTAACCGTTTAAATGCCTATCTTCCATGTTGGGGACCCGAAGCTTCATAACAGTGTTATCAGTATATCGCAGGTTATTTATATTATGATCCACAATTGATATTCCTCTATTATCTTGAATGGATCTCATTATTATTTCAATGTACAAATTGAACTGATCGGTCAACTTGACAAGGGTTTACTTAAAAGCAAGAGGCACGAATTCATTGCACCGGGCTTAATCAAATAGGGCTCGGTCGCCTTCCACAGAGAGGCCTGCCGAAAGTGTCTCACATAGCACCAACCCCATAGCTCCAGCACTAATCCAATAGCTCCAGCACCAAGCCTATAGCTCCAGCACCAACCCTATAGCTTTAGCAAGTACCATATAGCTCCAACACAAACCCTGTAGCTCCAACACAAACCCTATAGCTCCAGCACCAACCCCATGGCTCCAGCACCAAACATGTAGACCCAGCAACAAACCCATAGCACACACATATGTCAACCATAGCACCCATCTGTCCACCATAGTACACACATTGTCCACCATAGCACACATCTGTCCACCATAGTACACAAATCTGTCCACCATAGCACACACACAGCTGTCCACCATAGCACACATCTGTCCACCATAGCACACATCTGTCCTCCATAGCACACATCTATCCTCCATAGCACACATCTGTCCTCCACAGCACACACATCTTTTCACAATAGCACACATCTGTCCACCATAGCATACACCTGTCCACCATGAACCTCCAAAGCAACATCTGTCCACCATAGCACACATCTGTCCCCCATAGCACACATCTGTCCTCCATAGCACAAACATCTGTCCACCGTACCATACATCTGTCCACCATAGCACACATCTGTCCTCCATAGCACACATCTGTCCTCCATAGCACACACATCTGTCCACCATAGCACACATCTGTCCACCATAGCATACACATATGTCCACCATATCACACATCTGTCCACCATAGTACACACATCTTTCCACCATAGCACACAACTGTCCCCCATAGCACACATCTGTCCTTCGTAGCACACATCTGTCCTCCATAGCACAAACATCTGTCCACCATAACATACATCTGTCCACCATAGCACACATCTGTCCTCCATAGCACACATCTGTCCTCCATAGCACACATCTGTCCTCCATAGCACACAAATCTGTCCACCACAGCACACATCTGTCCACCATAGCAGACATCTGTCATCCATAACACACACATCTGCCCACCATAGCACACATCTGTCCTCCATAGCACACATCTGTCCTCCATAGCACACAAATCTGCCCACCATAGCACACATCTGTCCACCATAGCACACACATCTGTCCACCATAGCACACATCTTTCCACCATAGCACACATCTGTCCTCCATAGCACACACATCTGTCCACCATAGCATACACATCTGTCCACCATATCACACATCTGTGCACCATAGCACACACATCTTTCCACCATAGCACACAACTGTCCCCCATAGCACACATCTGTCCTTCGTAGCACACACATCTGTCCACCATAGCACACATCTTTCCACCATAGCACACATCTGTCCTCCATAGCACACACATCTGTCCACCATAGCATACACATCTGTCCACCATATCACACATCTGTCCACCATAGCACACACATCTTTCCACCATAGCACACAACTGTCCCCCATAGCACACACATCTGTCCAGCATAGCACACACATCTGTCCAGCATAGCACACATCTGTCCACCATAGCACATAAATCTTTCCACCATAGCACACATCTGTCCACCATAGCACACACACATGTCCACCATAGCACACATCTTTCCACCATAGCACACATCTGTCCTCCATAGCACACACATCTGTCCACCATAGCATACACATTCTGTCCACCATAGCACACACAACTGTCCCCCATAGCATACATCTGTCCTTTGTAGCACACATCTGTCCTCCATAGCACACACATCTGTCCAGCATAGCACACATCTGTCCACCATAGTACACAAATCTATCCATCGCTTTGTTTCATAATTGAAACATTTCCCGTTTGGGTGACAATTCTTACCGGTTATTTATTTGCCAATATATGTTGTGTTTAAAAAAAAAAAAATATTCTCAATCTTTTACCATTAAGTTTTCCAACACTTTAAATATGACTTCATGTTTCACCGTATCAAATGCAATGTAGTTAATAAAATACAAACATAGATCTCTCTATTTTAAATACAGAAAGCAAAATGCAGCGGCGTTGCATTAACTACATCGAAATTCCCAGAGCTTTGTTTTTAGCCACCTTCATTTGCATCCAATTTTGCGGCATGCATAAACTGGTGTATTAATGCTGTTTTGTTAATGTTTGGCCTCAGAAACCACAACTTGGCAAAGTGTCAGCTTGTCCAGATTTAGCTAAGCCTTGTCAAACGAGTGTTACTGGTCATAAACTAAGTCTACATAAATGGTTTATTAACCAGGCCAAAAAGACCTCGTTGTGGGGGAGGGGGGGGGGGCGCGAATTCAATTCTTTGTCAGCCAAGGATATAATTTTAAACTTGGAGATTCCTCTTCTTCTTCTTCTCCTTATCCTCCTTTTTTTTTTTTGGCTCCACATATTGGCAGAAGTCTGACATGACAGCTAGGCTCCACCTATTGTCAGAGGTCTGACATGACAGCTAGGCTCCACACATTGGTAGAGGTCTGACATGATAGCTAGGCTATCTTGGTAGAGGTCTGAGATGACAGCTAGTCTCCACATATTGGCAGCAATCTGATATGACTGTTGGGTCTTATATATTGGCAGCAGTTCGACATGAACAGCTGTGCACCAAACATTTATCAGAAGTCCGACATGCACAGGTGTGCTCAGAACATTTAACAACATGTTCTATGCTCCTATGTTTGGTTTACTTTATTATAAGGCTATTACTCTAGTAGTGACCTTTTCTCCGTCTCTAACAATGACTTTCTCTCTTTCTCTCACAATGACTTGTTCTTTTTCTCTAACAGTGATCTCCTCTTTTCTCCAACAGTACTCTTTTCTCTTTATCGCACAGTGACATTTTCTCTTTCTCTTACAGTGACCTTCTTTCTTTCTCTCCCACTACACCAAGTCCGTTAAACACTTTCACACAGGAGGGTAATAATTACGAAGATATTTTTCCTATTCTCCCCAGAAAGGAACCTCAGCAACAACGACGTGCCACCACAACCTCCTGTTAGCCACCAACCAGAGGCTCTAGCTATTACATACCCATGAGACATCATCAGTACCCATTTCATTGTAACCCAGAATGGTTGCACCTCACACGGTGTAGCCCAGCTACACTTCGTCAAGCACTTATAATGTCGCTATACCAACAACCAACACAACCTGGTATTTACTAGCAACTTAGCACAAAGCTACACCGGATCTAGGTACAAGAAAGAGCCTCTCCTAGAACGTTTATCTGCATATTTGGTTACTACTTGATCTAGTAACGTATTAGGTTATAAGCAACTACAAACATTGACTTGTTTTGACTTTATATTAATTGATAGTACTTAGCTGTATAGCTTTTATAATACTTTTCATTGTGTTTTTACTGTGAGTGAGGGGGTCTTCACTGTTCTTCCTTCTGCTTACTGTTTAACGTTTTATTTCCCGTGTGGGATACTCCGCTTTAAACAGAGACATTGACTTGTATGGTCATTTATTAATTCTTTTGGATAACAGTTGGTTACTTAGCTTGTGAAGTAGTTTTTTTTTCTTCAGGTTAATTATTTGTTGTATGTTCTTTAATTCGTTTTGTTCCGTGTTTGCATTATATTCGTTGGTCTAATTAGTTATATCGTATAATATTGTCATTTACATATCGATTTGATATTACTGATATTTTGTAAGTTAATGTAATTGTGATTTTTTTAATGATCTTGTATTTTTGCTTAACTTTGACTAATTTACACTTTCTTCATGGATGAAATGTCTGAGAAGTGGCAACACTGGCTCAATAAGTCAGGAATACGCCTTGGACACTTAAACATTTGCAGCGTATTTAACAAGCTACCAGAGTTATCGTCTATTCTTAATCAAAATTTTCATTTATTCGGCCTTAGTGAAAGTAGACTTAATGATAACATTTCAGATGAGGACATATCTATTAAAGGGTACAAAGTTTTTAGAAGGGATCCCTGTAGGAAACAAGAGACAGGCATAGTAACCTATGTTTCTAATTTACTAAATGCTCACCGTAGGCTAGACTTTGAAACTTGCGAAATAGAATGCATGTGGTTAGAGCTAAAACTTCAAAACCGCACACCCCTGATAATTGGCTACCTCTATCGAAATCCCAGTGCTGGACACGTCTGGTACGAAAACTTCACTACCATGATGGATGTGGTTTTCGCTTTCGGGAAGGAAATTATACTACTCGGAGACTTTAACATTGACACCAACAAATCCAACATAATATGGGGAAATATAATTGCATCATACAATTTCCAACAAATAGTACAACAGGCTACTAGAGTAACAAAGTCATCTTCAACAGTCATAGATCACATTTATGTAACTTGCTCAGACAACATCATAGAATGCACTGTACCCAATTGTGCAATGAGCGATCACTACCCAATATGCTGCACGTGGTCTAAACAAGGAATTAAAACTCCTAAACATAAACACATAAGTGTAAAATATAGAAGTTACAAACATTTCAACCAAAACGCATTTTTACAGGACTTGCTCAGTTCACCTCTAGACAATGTTTATCAGCTTCCTGACCCGGATGATGCTCTGGAATTCTGGATGAAAACATTTATTGATGTTTTTGATAGACATGTGCCAATCAAGGAAGTTCGGGTAAAACACCACGTCAAGCCACCTTGGATCACCCAGGAAATACTTAAAATTATGAGAGACAGAGATAAAGCACATAAAAAGCGGGATCTCAGCGCATACCGTACTCTTAGAAACAAAGTTCAATATACCATACGACAGGAAAAGAAAAATTACTTTAAGAACTTAGTAATGGATAAAACAAATAGTAAGGATATATGGAAGGCAATTAAGACCTTGACAAACAAGTATAACATCCGAAATTCTTTACCATCAAATCATATTACATGCGACCAATTCAGTAATTTTTTTCAAACTGACATAGACCAGTTGAAGGCTTCAATACCTAATTCTCCTTGCAACTTATCCTTACTGTCATCGTTTTGCGAGAATAGATGCTCCTGCGATATTCTTTCCGACATACCGCTAATGACAATCACTGAGGTATTCACTTACCTCAGTAACCTAAATAACACAATCTCATCTGGGTTAGATGGAATCAGCAACTGGATTCACAATCTCATCTGGGTTAGATGGAATCAGCAACTGGATTCTCCGTTGTGCTGCGCCAGTGATCTGTATATCACTAACCTATGTATATAATCAGTGTCTCACCAAAGGCCACTTTCCATCAGCTCTCAAAATCGCTAAAGTGTACCCTCTTCTTAAATCTGGTTCATTGGACAATGATCTCCCGAACAATTACAGACCCATTTCCTTACTATCATCACTATCTAAGCCACTAGAAAAACACATCCATAAAGTAACATTACAGTATTTAGTTCGCAACAAGCTTATTGTTGACAACCAATCAGGATTTCGACCAAAATATTCTTGCCATACGGCCCTAACAAACATGATAGAAAATTGGCACCAGAATATAAACAACAACAGTCTATGTGGAACTGTGTTTATTGATTTCAAGAAAGCATTTGATATGATAGACCATGTTATTTTAATTAAAAAACTTGAGACAGTGAAAATTGGCCCTAATGTAGTCACAATGTAGGACACAAGGAAACTATTCTATACTTCTCATATTATCATCTTTTCTATCAAACAGAAAGCAAGTAGTATCACATAATAAATGTCTGTCTCATACCACTACCTTCAATATTGGAGTACCGCAAGGCTCTATTCTTGGCCCTCTATTGTTTGCCATATATATTAACGATCTACCTATGCATCTTTCGTCGTCCTGCGATCTATTTGCAGACGACTGTACAGTGTACACAAATGCTGAAAACTGTATTTTATTGGAGTCGTCTTTACAACAAGAATTAAATAATGTAGTTAGGTGGAGCTATTCAAACCGTATGCAAATTAACATCACTAAAACAAAATCAATGTTACTAACAACCAGACAAAGGCTTCAAACTCTAAGCTCACACACATCACTTCAACTTCACATCGATAACATGCCAGTAGAAAGTGTAATTGAGCACAAAACATTAGGCATAATCATTGATAGAAACCTAACCTTTAATTCCCACGTTCAAGCGCTTATTAAACAAACAGCGAAAAAAGTCTACCAACTCGCCAAAATTAAAAACTTCCTTGATGAGGACACAAGGAAACTATTCTATACTTCTCATATACAGACACACTTTGACTACTGCTCTACAATCTGGGACGGTTGTTCTAATTCAAACACCAAGCGACTTTACTCACTCCAGAAACGGGCCATGAGTCTAATTTATAACAAACATTTATCTGACAATCCTAGCCTGTATAAACGCCTTCAGTTACTACCACTCCGCAAACGCCTGCTTTTCAATAAAGCTAAACTAATTCACAAAATCCTGCATCGGAATACCCCAAATTACCTTTGGCCATTGTTTAAATATAATGCTAGACACAGTAAACGTTTAAATATATTACACATTCCGAAGCCTAGGATTGACTTATATAAAACAAGCTTAACGTACTCTGCAGCTCAGCTGTGGAACAATCTTCCACAAGAAATCACAGACATCACCAATCCCTATTCATATAATCGCAAATTACTCGAACACTATCTCAGTACGGATTATCTTCCCCCTTAATAATAGAGATAATAATAATAATAACAAAACCCTAGTATAACAGCCAGTCCCCTTTTTGTAGGCCAGTATATTCACATGGCTAATAACAAGTGTCAGACCATTATCTAATATTACTGTGTCGTGTAGTTTTGATGTTCGCATTTTGCCCATGCTTTTATAATGCATATATTTTATATTGTTGCTGTTCTCTGTTAGCCTTGAATGATGTGTGAATGAAATAATGTATGAAAGAGAGTGATAGAAGGGCAGAATGTTAGACGGGCCTGCGTGCCCAATTCTTAACCCTTTGAAAATAAAGTTTGTTCGTTCGTTCGTTCGTTCTCATAGTGACCTTCTCTTTTCATCTAAAAGTGACCTTCTCTCTTTCCATGACAACGACAGTTTCTCTTTCTCTTACAATGAGCTTCCTATTTCGCTACAGTGACCTTTTTTGCTTCTTTTTCTAACAGCACACTCTCCCCCTTGACACACTCCCCGTGGTTACGCTGCCCGCAGCCACTTAGACGTCTATAACAGGAATGAACACAGCAGGGTGCTATCCAAAATAACGATCCTTGTATATGCTCCCTGTCTGTGTCGCTCTGACCCAGTCTGTATTGACTTCCTTCTGTCCGAGGGCTTTACGTGCCATCAGAGTTTACAGTGTACATTATCTTCCTTTGTTTCGCTTTTTCTTTGGAGAACGTAAGAATGTCTGAGACGCCAGAGTCATTCACCCCACTCCGTCAATCCTTCTATCATCTTCGCCCTCTGCTTCTTACTCCTTTGATATTATCGCTTATCGCGTGCTCTCCAGTCCCTCTCTGCTCTTAAAGTGACAAAACATTACAATTCTCTTGTCTGCTGTGAGTAATATTCCAGCTTTGTGAATTCACGCCCCGAAGCACTTGATGACTATTGCAGAAAGAGCATGAGATTCTAAACATCTTGCCACCGAGACACATTGAAGTGACATCTAGTTTCCTGTCTGAGTCATGCGAGGAATATATGTATATGTGGGGGGCCAGCATGGCCGAATGGATAAGAACGCGTGTTCTTAAACATCCGTGTGCTGATGCCGAGGTAAGGGGTTCAACTCCTACATCGGACAGTTGAACTAAAATGTTGGCTTCTCGTCCTTGACTTGAGGACGTAGATTACAAGTACCTCTGAATTCGGAGTGGGTTCGTCTGATGATGAGGGACACTTAATAGGGAAAGCAAATCCACACGCAAATTTCAGCCCAGAACTACTGGAAGTAGTGTGTACTGACGACGCTTGAGGTCTAAGCGAGCGGGTGCACAAAAAATGTATATGTACTGACAAATGCTAATTGTATGTACTGTACAGTTAGTCATGAAATGAATGTCTGCGTACAGATGACTGATAAGTATATGTACGTTACCGTCAGAGTGATGTGGTGAATATACATATGTATTGATAGATGAGTGTTTGTACTTTATCGTTAGAGTCGTGCCGTGTATAAGCATTGACAGATGTTTATTGTATATACCGTACCGCGAGTGTCATGAGATGAATTTATGTATGTGTATTGACATATGTTTGTTGTATACACTATACTGTCAGAGTTATGCGTTGAATATGTATATGTAAAGACAAATTTTGATTGCATATGCGGTTCCAAATTGCTGTATGTAGCCGGGGCGCAGTGTTGGGGTGAGCGCCCAACATTGCTTAAATACCCCAATGGCTCGTGAATACATAACCTCTGCAGCAAAAGTCCAACTCCTGGCCTTCACGTGGCGGAACTGTTTAAACTAACAGGAGAAGGGGCGACGGCGAGTTTCTGGCGCCGAAAAATAACCAGTATGCTCTAGATGTGTATGCACGTACATGCATGCGCAGGCACGTGTGTGCTTATGTACACATCTAAACTCGAGTGAGACCACAGTCTGCTCTAGCAAGGGAAAGGTGCTTAAAACGGAGGCAACCAGCCAGGATGCGCAACACAGAAATCAGGATGCCACGCAATTACGCAAAATGGAATATGTCGACTACTGCTAAATGTTATGGTGCTCGGCCTGCTTTGGACCCCCAGGCAGGTGCAGTGCCGGGCCCTATGTCTCGAAAGGGTCCAACCCTAACTACTGGAGGTCTTTCTTAGATTTCCTGTGGAGCCAGGGGACATGAGAATAGAACGGCTGGCCATACTAAACAAAGACTTAAAATAATGCACTGGGATGCGGAGGGAGTCAGCAACAAAAAAAAAAAGAAAAAAAAGAATTAGAAAACATCCTGGACCAAGAAAAAGTAAGTGTATGTTGCTTGCAAGAAACTCACCTCAACGAAAAAATAGCCTTCAAAATCAGAGGCTACCGGTGTTACTGATCTGACCGAAAGGACAGGCGAAAAGGTGGGATACTGACCCTTGTCAAAAATAACACCACTGCTTCCCAAATCGAAGTCTACATGGAAGGGGCTGAGTATCAGACACTCAAACTTAAGACAGGTAATACAGACCTACATCTGATCAATTACTACTGTCCACGCGACCGCCCACAGGCAATGGACACAACACTACCATTAACAGAAAAAATGATTGTGTGTGGCGACTTCAGCCACTCGCAGAGCTGGGGCTATGATCACATGGACCAGACAGGAGAAAGACTGGAAGACTAGCAGGATGAGAATAGATTCATCTTGATTAACAAGCCGTCCGACCCACATACTTTCTACTCGAGATCATGGCACACTACAACTACACCTGACCTGGCTTTTCATTCACCAGACCTGGAGTGGAACATTACACAAATTGTTGGGAAACAACTTGGTGGCAGTGATCATCGGTCAGTCTTTCTAACTGTAGAAAATGAGCTTGTAAGTGAAAGCAGTTGAAGTAGTTGAAGAGTTTGGGAAATGCATATTGCAGGCAGCGCGAGAAACAGTACCAAGAGGAGCCCGTAAACAATATAAACCCTACTGGAGTAGTGAACTGGAACAGTTGCATAATGATGTGGAAGAGTGTAGAAAGCAAGCAGAGGCCACACCCAGCCAAGAGCACCACAATAAATTCCAGCATGCGAAAACCAAATTCCAAAGGGCCAAGCTGCAGGCTAGACGGAAAAGCTGGCAGGAGAAAACGGAGTCTCTGAACTTTGAAAGAGACACAAGGAAATTGTGGAAGCTAATAAAACAACTTAACGATGAGGGCACAGGGAGAAACTCAAAAATTGCACTACATAAAGATGGAAAAATCTTAACAAGAAAGCAAGCAGCTGACCATTTTGCGAACTCATTCGCACAAGATAACAATATCAAAATTAGTCCAGAGAAACAACAAGAGATTCGAGAGAAACAGCAACATACGGGACAGAAGGAAATAGTACATGAGGTTCTGGAGGCACCCATCACAATCAGCGAACTGGAACTAGCCATATCAAAACTGAAAATGAGAAAGTCACCAGGAGCTGATGGTATCTCCAATGAAATGATCAGGAACCTAGGAACAGAGGCCAAAGCAAAGCTGTTGCAGATTTTTAATAACAGTTGGACCTTAGGCAGTGTTCCACAAGCCTGGTGAGAAGCAATCATGATACCCCTCCTAAAATCAGGGAAAGATAGTTCCATTGCCTCTAGCTACAGACCAATTAGCCTCACCAGCTGTCTCTGCAAAACACTGGAGCGCATCATCAATCACAGACTGCAGTGGTACATTGAAAGTAAAAACATCCTTGTGCCACAGCAGGCTGGCTTTAGGCAGTGCTACTCTACGGAAGATCAGACAACCTACCTCTCTCAAGAAATTGAGGATGCATTCCAAGAGAAGAAACTGGTGCTTGCAGCATGGATAGATCTGAAGAAAGCCTTTGACAAAGTCTGGAAAGAAGGTCTGATGAAGAAACTGGGAAACTGCAAAGTCAATCGAAGAATGTACAAATGGGTGAAAGCATACTTGCACAACAGAAGAGCCCGAGTACAGATAGACGGACTCAAGAGCAAAAAAGTACAAATGCGTCACGGTGTTCCCCAGGGCGGAGTCATGTCCCCCACACTTTTTCTAATCTTCATCAATGATCTCGTTGCTAATCTACCGCATGGAATTAAAGCAGCAATGTACGCCGATGACCTGGTTCTATGGAGCACAAATGAACATGTATCAGTGGCCACCAGATCGCTACAAAGAGCTGTAGATACATTTGTTGCATGGGCAAATAGATGGTGTGTCAGCATAAACACTGACAGTGCAGCACCACAGGACACAATAGATTACGCAACCACATGTATACAAAATTCAAGATTGGTGAAACATGATGTGCACACGTGGATTGGCGTCGCAGACAGCAGAGCAAATACTCCAAGACTGCCCAAAATATAACATACTAGCTGACCCTGCCCGGCTTCGCCCAGACCCTGGTGGGGAGCATCTCATTGAATTCATATAAGTAGTCATATAAGTTCTCGTTCCCGTTACCGACTATCTGTCTGTCTGACTGTCTGTCTGTCTGTCTGTCTGACCCAGCCCGTCTTCGCCCAGACCCTGATGGGGAGCATGTCATTTAATTCATATAAGTAGTCATATAAGTTCCCGTTCCCGACTGTCTGTCTGTCTGTCTATCTATCTATCTATCTGTCTGTCTGTCTGACCCAGTCAGCCCATGGTGGAGAGCATCTCATTTAAATCATATAAGTAGTCATATAAGATCCCGTTCCCGACTATCTGTCTGACTGTCTGTCTGTCTTGGTTAAATGGAGGAGGGAGGAGGAAGAGGAAGGAGGAGGAGGGAGGAGGTAGAGGGAGGATGAGGAGGGAGGAGAAGGAAGAAGGAGGAGGAGGGAGGAGGTAGAGTGAGGAGGAAGAAGAGTGAGGAGGAGGAGTGAGGAGGAAGAGGGAGGAGGAGGAAGAGGGAGGAGAAGGATGGAGGAGGGGAAGAGGAAGAGGGTAGGAGGAGGAGGGGAGAGGAGGAGGAGGAGAAGGGAGGAGGAGGGAGGAGGTAGTAGGATGATTGATTGCCATCCCACCAGGTTAATATGTTATCGCGGACCTCAGAGAGAAGTGTCTATGTAGAAGACCATTTCCTGGACGTACGTATTTTGGGAGGGGGAGGAGGGAGGAGGGAGGAGGAGGAAGAAGAAAAAAAAACTACGACAGTTGGCTGCTCTGGACTGAAAGGAAGACGTGTAGAAAATTTCATCTCAATCGGATGGGCCGTTCGCGAGCGTATAAAGGACATACGGACAGAGATACGGACGCACATCCTAATTTATATATAAGACTAGCTGACCCGGCCCGGCTTCGCCCAGACCCTGGTGGGGAGCATCTCATTTAATTCATATAAGTAGTCATATAAGTTCTCGTTCCCGTTACCGACTATCTGTCTGTCTGTCTGTCTATCTGTCTGTCTGTCTGTCTGACCCGGCCCGTCTTCGCCCAGACCCTGATGGGGAGCATCTCATTTAATTCATATAAGTAGTCATATAAGTTCCCGTTCCGACTATCTATCTGTCTGTCTGTCTGACCCGGCCCGGCATCGCCCAACTCCTGGTGGGGAGCATCTCATTTAATTCATATAAGTAGTCATATAAGTTCCCGTTCCCGACTGTCTGTCTGTCTGTCTGTCTGTCTGTCTGTCTGTCTGTCTGTCTGTCTATCTATCTATCTATCTATCTGTCTGTCTGTCTGACCCGGCCCAGCCCATGGTGGAGAGCATCTCATTTAAATTATATAAGTAGTCATATAAGATCCCATTCCCGACTATCTGTCTGACTGTCTGTCTGTCTTGGGTAAATGGAGGAGGGAGGAGGAAGAGGGAGGTGGAGGAGGAAAGAGGAGGGAGGAGGAGGGAGGAGACAGGAGGAGTAGGGAGGAATAGGAGGGAGGAGGAGGGATTAGGAGGAGGAGGGAGGAGTAGGGTGGAGGAGGAGGCGAGGAGGAGGGAGGAGGAAGAGGGAGAAGGAGGAGGGAGAAGGAGGAGAAGGAGTGGGAGGAGGGAGGAGGAGGAGGGAGGAGGAGGAGAGAGGAGGAGGAATGTGAAGGGAGGAGGAGGGAGGAGGTAGAGGGAGGAGGAGGAGGAGAGGCGGAGAGAGGAGGAGGAGGGAGGAAGAGGAAGAGGGAGGAGGAGGAATGTGAAGGGAGGAGGAGGGAGGAGGTAGAGGGAGGAGGAGGAGGTAGAGGGAGGAGGAGGGAGGAGGCGGAGAGGGATGAGGAGGAAGGAGGAGGGGGATGAGGGAGGAGGCGGAGGGAGGAAGAAGGAGGAGGAGGGAGGAGGAGGGAGGAGGAGGGAGGAGGGTGAAGGAGGAAAAGGAGGAGGGAGGAGGGTGAAGGAGGAGGAGGAGGAGGAAGAGGGAGGGGGAGGAGGAGGGATAAGGAGGAGGAGGGAGGAGGAGAACGCAGGTGGGGGAGGAGGAGGGAGGAGGGAGAGGGGGGAGGAGGTGGAGGGAGAAGGAGGAGGGAGGAAGAGGTAGAAGGAGGAGGGAGAAGGAGGAGGGGGAGGAGGAGGAGGAATGATGAGGAGGGAGGAGGAGGAAGAGGGATGTGGAGGAAGGAGGAGGAGAATGGAGGAGGAAGAGGGAGAAGGAGGGAGGAGGAGAACGCAGGAGGAGAAGGGAGGAGGAGGAGGAGAGGGAGGAGGAAGGAGAGGGAGGAGGAGGGAGAGGGAGGAGGAGGGAGGAGGAGAGAGTAGGAGGAGGGAGGAGGCGGAGGGAGCAGGAAGAGGGAGGAAGAGGGAGGAGGAAGAGGGAGAAGGAGGGAGGAGGGAGGAGAAGGAGGAGGAGGGAAGAGGAAGAGGGAGGAGGAGGGAGAAGGAGGGAGGAGGATAACGCAGGAGGAGGAGGAGAGGGAGGAGGAGGGAAAGGGAGGAGGGAGGAGGAGGAGAGAGTGGGAGGAGGGAGGAGGCGGAGGGAGAAGGAAGAGGGAGGAAGAGGGAGGAGGAAGAGGGAGGAGAAGGAGGGAAGAGGATGAGGGGGAGGAGGAGGAAGAGGGAGGAGGAGGAAATGTGAAGGGAGGAGGAGGGAGGAGGTAGAGGGAGGAGGAGAGGAGGAGGGAGGAGGAGAGCGGAGGAGGAGGAGGAGGAGGAGGGAGGAGGAGGGAGGAGGAGGAGGGAGGAGGAGGAGGGAGGAGGAGGAGGAGGGAGGAGGAGGAGAGGGAGGAGGAGGGAGGTGAAGGGAGGAGGAGGGAGGAGGAGGAGGGAGGAGAGGAGAATGGAGGAGGAGGGATGAGGAGGAGAGGGAGGAGGAGGAAGGAGGAGGTGGAGGAGGGGAGGAGAGGAGGAGGGGGAGGAGGAGGGAGGAGGGGAGGGAGGGGGAGGAGGGAGGGGGAGGAGGGGGGAGGAGGTGAAGGGAGGAGAAGGGAGGTGGAGGGGAAGGAGGAAGGAGAGGAGGGGAGGAGGTAGGAGGAGGAGGAGAGGAGGAGGAGGAGGGAGGAGGAGGAGAGAGTGGAGGAGGGAGGAGGAGGGAGGAAGAGATAGGCGAAGAGAGGAGGAGGAGGGAGGAGGAGGAGTTGGGAGGAATAGAGGGAGGAGAGGGAGGAGGAGGATTAGAGAAGGAGGGGGGAAAGGGGAGAGGAGGAGGGAGGAGGAGGGAGGAGGAGGATGAAGAGGGAGGAGGGGGAGGGGAGGGAGGAGGAGGAGGAGGAGGAGGAGGAGGGGAGGAGGAGGGTGAAGGAGGAGGAGGAGGGAGGAGGGAGGAGGAGGAGGAGGAGGAGGGAGGGGAGAGGAGGGAGGAGGAGGGAGAGGAGGAGAGGGTGGGGGAGGAGGAGGGGAGGAGGAGAGGGAGAGAGGTGGAGGGAGAGGAGAGGGAGGAGAGGTAGGAGGAGGAGGGAGAGGAGGAGGGGGAGGAGGAGGTGGGAGGAGGGAGGAGGAGGAGGGATGAGGAGGAGGAGGAGGAGGAGGGAGGAGGAAGGAGGGAGGAGGTAGAGGGAGGTAGAGGGAGGAAAGGGAGGAGGGAGGAAGAGAGAGGAGGAGGAGGGAGGGAGGAGGAGAAGGGAGGTAGGAGGGATGAGGAGAGAAGGGGAGAGGAAGAGGAGGAGGAGAGGGAGGAGGAGGTAGGGGAGGAGGAGGTGAGGCGGAGGGAGGAGGAGGGAGGAGGTAGAGGGAGGAGGGAGGAGGGAGTAGAGGGAGGAGGAGGGAGGAGGAGGAAGGGAGTAGGAGGGAGGGAGGATGGAGGGAGGTTGGAGGAGGAGGTGGGAGGAGAGGAGAGGAGGAGGGAGAGGGAGGAGGGGAGAGGGGAGGGGAGGAGGTAGAGGGTGGAGGGAGGAGGTAGAGGGAGGAGGAGGGGAGGAGGTAGAGGCAGGAGGAGAGAGAGGAGGAGGAGTTCGCCATTCCGAATTCATACTCGTCTAGGTTCTGTGATTTCGGTCCTTTCATTGATTGTTCTTCCCTTCTACACGACTGTAGATAACTTCCTTACACATAAAAAGATGAATTGTTATTGATATTGCCGTGGCATGGAGGCATATATATCAGCAGCAGAGTTGAACGCCTACGCCAGCCGGCACGGCACTTGATGATGATGATGATTGCCGTGTGACGATTCTGTGTAGTCACGTCATTTTCTTCCCTTTCCCAAGCGTTTTGGTTCGGGGATTCTTTCATCATCATCATCATATATTTACGTACGTATTTTGGGAATGGGAGGAGGGAGGAGGAGGAAGAAGAAAAAAAAAATACGACAGTTGACAGCTCTGGAATGAAAGGAAGGCATGTAGAAAATTTCATCTCAATCGGATGGGCCGTTAGCGAAAAAATAAAGGACATACATATTTACATATTTACATATTTACATACATACACTTTGTTTTATAGATATAGACTAGCTGACCCGGCCCGGCTTCGCCCAGCCCCTGGCGGGGATCTATCTATCTATCTATCTATCTATTTATCTATCTATCTATCTATCTATCTATCTATCTATCTATCTATCTATCTATCTATCTATCTATCTGTCTGTCTGTCTGTCTGTCTGTCTGTCTGTCTGTCTGTCTGTCTGTCTGACCCGGCCCGGCTTCGCCCAGTCCCTGGTGGGGAGCATCTCATTTAATTCATGTAAAGTAGTCATATAAGCTACCGTTCCCGTTCCCGACTGTCTGTCTGTCTGTCTGTCTGTCTGTCTGTCCGTCCGTTTGTCCGTCCGTCCGTCTGTCTGTCTTTCTGTCTGTTTGTCTGTCTGTCTGTCTGTCTGACCCGGCCCGGCTTCGCCCAGTCCCTGGTTGGGAGCAACTCATTTAATTCATATAAGTAGTCATATAAGTTACCGTTTCTGTCTGTCTGTCTGTCTGTCTGTCTGTCTGTCTGTCTGTCTGTCTGTCTGTCTGTCTGTCTGTCTGACCCGGCCCGGCTTCGCCCAGTCCCTGGTTGGGAGCAACTCATTTAATTCATATAAGTAGTCATATAAGTTACCGTACTGTCTGTCTGTCTGTCTGTCTGTCTGTCTGTCTGTCTGTCTGTCTGTCTGTCTGTCTGTCTGACCCGGCCCGGCTTTGCCCAGGCTCTGACGGGGAGCGTCTCATTAAATTCATATAACAAAAAAAAAACCTTACTTAAGAATGTCCTTCCACACACCATGTGTTCTCTTTCACACCGCACACATTGTCCTTTTAGTATTTTAACAGGCGTGCTGCGTGTATGGTATTTGTGTAGGTATGTTTAACAGGGCGTTTAAACATCAAATGACATATTTCCATAGTATGGCTAGTAGTATGCATAAAGTATGAAAAAAAATGTCCTTCCACACACCATGTGTGTTCCCTTCACACCCACAACATTGAATGAAAAACCCGATGTTCACCGCACACGCGGCCAACCTTTTTTAAAAACAAAAACAAAATAAAGCATATACACATTTCATGCAAATGCGAATTGTGTTTGAAAGTTATTTAAAACAAAAACAAAATAAAGCATATACAAGTATTATGCAAGTGCGAATTTGTACTGACCTTCTACCGGCCAAGTGAACGGAAAAAACAAATCCTGCGGTTAATTCAAAGTTTCTCTCCCAAATTAATACAGAAATAAAATTGTAACGCATCTAAAATAGATCCATTATTTTTAATGGAAACTGTTTTTAATCACCTACATGACTGTAGATAACTTCTTTAAACATAAAAAGATGAGTTAGAAAATTTTCACTATTTAAATAGATGCATTATTTTTATGAAAACTTTGAAAATGCCTTAAAGATTCTATCACTATATATTATAACGCATAATCTTGTAGATAACTGTATTGAAGAGGTCCACCTATTTGTGAAATATGCAACAATTATTTTAATTGTAATTATATAGCAATGATATTAAAAATTATGCCCCTTGAAATAACTTTTCTTAAGTTAAGTCCCCTCGCTATATATAAATTATAATGTGTCAGAAGTCGGGGTGCCCCACCGGCTAGATGAATGTTTTATTCACTGGCGAGCAACCCCAGATAGTCAGAAACTGACTAGGGACAAAATCTATATGGCTGAACTACAGCTTAAGCCCTTGAATATCCAACGTACAGTTCCTAGTGGCTCGTTACAAAATTGAAATGAACTGTGCTGAATATTCGCCAAGGATCAGGAAAGAGAAGTTTAGCTGAGATAGATGTTTAAGTCTAAATATATGAATATAGACGACTATTCTCAGTACAGGTTTTTCTCCCTGACTGCTCCCTTCCTTGGTGTGTAAGTGAACCCCCACCAATGTACACACACAACACGTATGCACAATTGGAATTAAAAGATAACGACAGAACTATGAGTTACAATACTACAACATTTATTTACTAATCATAATCATAGACATCTGATGGTTCAAGATGGGGATGATGAAATCATATACATATTGATATTGATGACAAACATTACGTAACTTTACTTGTTACTTCATCTATCTGGAACTGTGGTCCAGATCCCCACTCTCCAGTAGACTCAAAAAAGAAAAAGAACAGCTTGCCGGTATTCTGAGATCCTGTCAGTCCTGACACTCCTAGTCAGTAGTCTCTAGTCTTGAGATCTATAACATAGGGCTCCTTGTGAGAGCTTGAAAGAAAGTCAAGAATGTGTTATATCAGTTCTACATCAGCGCAATCCTAATTAAAACATATAACACAAACATATACAATGACCAGTCTGGCCAAGTTTATCTTTCAGCTCGACTGCGTTCACCATCCTCCTTCTCCCTAATGTCTTTAGTCTGGGACGGGCTTTTCAATTGTCTCACACGCCTGTAATGATTACATTTCTGCCGCCCCATGTCCATGTCGCTAATGCAGAAATTCTGTGTCGTACAGCCGCTCCGTCCAATGTTAGTTTAGCAGCTCACAGGGTCGGTAAGGGTATTATAATAATGCCTGATCATCCGGGCTTGCAAGCCGTGACCAGTAGCTGTGCCAGGTTTCCGTGCATTACCGTGGACGCACGCCCACAATACACTGAGAAAGTTTAGCACCATATACCCTATACTACCAATTGTGGGTAATGTCTGTACCATTACACCTCTGCTTCCAACACAATCATTGGCCAATGCGCAGACAATAGCATAACACTTCATACTGGTAGGTTTGCATATGACAAATCAATATATCAAACATCCAATACACATAAACATATTGATTAAACTAGACATATTATGATACTTTAACATCATAGCATAATGCACTAGTTAGTTTATGAAATTACATATACATACATCCAACATATCCGTAAACATTATATTACTTCAAGATGGACATCTAATAATACTCACATAATAGCATCAGGCATTATTAATGAGTACTAATATTGTATAGCTACAAAATGAGATATACAACAAGTCTGATGACAACAAAATTGAAGTGACCAAACAGACCAGCCATATTTGCTGAGCTGCCCGGTTTAATCACAACTCAGTTACTGCGGTTGTAAGAATTAAATAAATAGTCAGTTGACTATAATCTGTACAACAACTGCACACACCAAAAAGAGACTAGTCTAGTTTACAAAGAAATGGCAAGCATCTGCTACGACCTCAAGTATATCTAGACAAGACCTGCCTTCCATAAGTTTCTACTTCTCAGAAGAGTAGCACTTACAGCACAATGGTATTGAACACAGAACTTAGAAAGAACACTCAAGTAACCTACGCCAAAGATAGTTCTTGAAATAACCTAGATCAGATATAGACTGGAATTCAGTACATACACCTAAAATACTTAGTTACTAAGAAATCTACAAGATATAGACTGGAATTCAGTACATACACCTAAAATACTTAGTTACTAAGAAATCTACATTTACTCTCTCTTCTCACCTGTTCTGAAGTCAAACTTAATCTGACATAAACAGGCTAGGGACCCTTATTTAAGCTGAGTCTAGCAGACAGTGTCTGAGACACTATTATCTCTTTGGCATTCCCGTCATAAATTCTTCTTATCTCCTCCTGACAGTGATTGCAATTAACTTCAAGTCTGTCCAGTCATAAAAATTCTTTTAACCACTAACCCTCACCATAGTGTCACACCTGGATGGTTTTGCGTTGCCAGCCCCAGATCAGTTTCACAGTCTTATCAGTGATTTCACACCTTGCAGAGTCTGCCAGTCCGAGTGGACGGGGCTTGTGTACCGCCCTGGGGCCATTATCTCTCCCTGTGTCAATGTTGTTCACGCCTGGGTGGTTTTAATTACACAGTCCATGGCCCAGTTCATTGTTGATTCAGCATGTCTGGGTCAGCAGTTTCCCAAGGTGTATACTAATTATCTAGTTGCCATTTTACTTGCCATCTGCAAGCTTACGTCATGGCTAGAGGCTTTTTGTGAATAATCTTACCTCACGACTAGATAATTTTGGAGTAGTGTGATTAATTCATTCTTTCTCAATTTGGCCTCTCAAATTTGGAGACCGAGAAAAATATTCTGGGATGTTAAGGCGGCCAATTCGTGACATAATGTAATAACGAAATTTAATTTTATTACGTAAATAGCTGTTTGTAAACTAACAAACTATGACAGTTGGTTGCACGGGAATGATAAGAACACATGTAGAAAATTTCATCTCAATCGGATGGACCGTTCGTGAACGCAGAAATAACATACATACAGAGATAAAGACAGACATGCATTGTATTTTATAGATATAGATCTAGGCAAACCTTCTGGCCTAGAGAGACGACAGTGGAAGATAAACTCTATTGACCGCTGTGTGAACTGAAAAAGACAGTTAAATTGATACAAGAGACAGCATTGCAGTTATAGACATATTTCAAGCGAACGAAAGAAGAAGCAGAAGAATCTGGGCGGTGTCGATTGACTCTTTTTCCTCCAAGTTGAAATCATACCGGTGGTGATTGCAGTTTATGTTCTTGTGCAATGGGGTTGGATTTGAGGAGATCTTGACAGCTAGTAACGGCTTGTGAGACAGTATACGACAGTGATGTGGTAAATTTTATAGGCCAATAGTCACTGGATGGTCATGTGGTAAATTGCACAGCTGTCGCCTTTACTTCTTTACTCAAGTAATCTCCCAGGATGAGTTGGGGAAAGAACACTACAGACATGACAATGCTTGTAACACGGTCCTATACTTACTTTTTTAAGTTCGTAAGTTAGTTGCATATCCTTAACGGGACGTCACAGTCAACCCCAGTACTTATCGGATGTTTT